>JASDQU010306679.1:57712-72419 GCA_032191745.1 Picea mariana
AAGGGGAGGGGAGAGAATTTGGGAACAGGTTGCAGGGAGTGGGGAGAGGTTGCGAGGGAGTGGGGGAGAGTTACGAGAGGGAGTGGGGAAGAGGGGAAGAGTTTACGGGAGGGTGGAAAGGGATACAATTCATATTGTGGGGTTAGTTACGGGAGGGTGGGGAGGGTTGTGGTGAGGGAGAAGGAGTGGGGAGTGTAGGGGAACATGGGTTGTAGGTAAGGGGAAAATAAGGGATGGAAAAAATGTGGGGAGTGCGGGGGACGAAAAGGCTGCGGTGAGGGGGAAAAATGTGGGGGGTGTGGGAAATGACTGTGATACGAGGAAGCGACCAGCTCTGATACCAATGTGAAATACGCAAGGGTTTTGTAATGAACAAATTAACTCTGGATCCATAATAAGATCTCTCTCTCTCTCTCTCTCTCTCTCCCTCTCTCTCTCTCTCTATATATATAATAATAATAATAATAATAATAATAATAATAATAATAATAATTGATTGTAAAAATATGATGATATTACAAATATAGGGCCTTCTTATATATGTGCCCTTTATGGTTTTATGAAGAGTCATGACCTTTTGTTACATTAATGTTTAATTTTACTTTTATTTAATAATTTAATGTCTTTATATTGTATTATTTATTTATATTATATTATTTATTTATTGTGGCAGTCAGAAACAATATCAAAGGGACCATCCCAGAGTAAACCAGAGGAATCATTCAACAACTTAATGTCTAAAGGATTCTCATCAAAAAACAAATTTCTTCTAATAATGATTTGTCATTTGACAGGGTCAAAATTTGATATGGTTTAGATTCTTTAGAGTATCCCATCATGATGTAAGCATGACTCTTTGCATCCAATTTATTCCTACAATCATCTAAAATATAATCCCAAGAAACACATATGAATACTCTGAGGTGGTCGAATGAGGGCTTATTTCCACACCATCTATCGATTGGAGTCACATAGTTGATAGCTCGAGTCGGAATACAGTTTAGGAGATAGTTGGCACAATAAATAGATCCATCCCAAATACAAGTTGAAAAATCTTTGGCCTGCAAAAGGAATCAATCCATTTCGACCAAATTATGATTCTTTCTTTCTACTACATTGTTATATTGAGGGGTATGAGGATCAAACCTCTTCCAGGAAATACCAAATCTAAAAAGGTATTCTTCAAATGGTCGATTACATAATCTCTACCATTATCATATCTCAAACACTTGATAGGTCGACTGCATTGCTTTTCAGTCGATTCCCTAAAATCCTTTAATTTTTCAAAGATATGATTCTTATTTTTCAAGAAATAGACCCAACTAAATCTAGAGAGATCATCAATAAAGGTCAAAATATACTTCACACCTGCTAATGAAGGTTGATTAGTACAACAAAGATCATTATGAACAAGTTCTAGTGTATTTTGTGCTCGCCATGATTTTCCATAGTCAAAAGGTGTCCGATGATGCTTTCTCAACACACATCCTCTATAGACACCATCAGGTGGAAGAATTCTGGGAAGACCAACAACCATATTCTATGTGGCCATCAACTTCAGACTTCAAAAATTTAGGTGTCCAAGTCATTGATGCCAAATTTTTCTCTGCTTGTCGATCCAATATTTCATTTAGGTAGATCACAAAAATGATAAAATCCATCATTTGAGTCGAGAAACGCTTTGAAAACAATCAACCTATCATTTTTCAGATCTTGAACAAAGAACCGATATGGCCAAAACTCAACAATTTTACTAGTTTGCATCAACTGGGAAACCGATAAGATATTTGCACTTATATTAGGTATGTGATATATGTTGACAATCCTTCCATGTCGACAAGGAACATCACCATGATCGGTGATGTCGAGAGAAAAATCATCATCTACATAGATCTTTCGCTCGACAAATTTATCTAGGGAAGAGAAAAGAGAAGCATTTTTATCCATGTGATGAGTGCAATAGGAATCAACTACCCCCTCATTTTTTGAGGAGTGAGAAAGAAACGCTTGAGAGGTTCTGACTTGGAAGGTGAAATTATTGGTCGATCATGTACAACCAGGACATCTCCTTCAAGCCTCTTAACCTTCACTTCTAAATCGACGCTCTTCTTCCAACAATATTTCTCCACATGTCCAATATTTCCATAACACATGCATGTTTTCTTCTTTTGATTCTTTTGGGTGGATGTCGGTTCATCAATTTTCACTTTAGTTTTCTAGTCGATACATTATTATCTCCATATAAGAGCATCGGAGCGTCCTCTTTCCTTATAATTCATATTCCTTTTTCTCTTGAGCAAGTGATATTTATATTTACCACTAAGCTTCCCTTCATCAAGCAAGTTGTGTTGATCATTAATCAGTAAGCCACAAAAGGTATCAAAGTTATATTCCTTACCATCGTCTTTGCATGTCTGTTGATTTTTTCAAAATGTGGAACATAACACATCGAAGGGTGTTCTCAGATTCATCAGGACCAACTCGATGAGTTTTCCATATTTCTTTTGAAAATTCTTCCCATATTCACCCAAGTTTATTTGCAACTCTTTAACACGTGCCAAATAATCCTCAATCATTTCAAAGGAATGCATACCAAGAGATATCAACTCTTTCTTCAACTGCATGACTTGAATCTCATCAACTTTGTTGAACAAAGACTTCAACTTATTCTAGACTTCATGAGCGTAGTTGATCTCGCTTGTATGAAAGTGAATCTCTCGAGAAATGTAGGTCATGATGACCTCAACAACCTCGTCCTTATTTTCTTCAATGAAAAACTTCACTTGGTCATCCTTTGGATCTAGAATAGCGGCCTTCGTATGTTTTCATAGCCCTTTTATTTTCTGCATAGACCACATATCTAGTGCCCAAACAACATAATTGAGTCTATTAAAAAATACAGGATAAATGTTGGAATCCATCTTCAATATCCTACATATACGATGATTTGAATGGGTTACAGTCAAGAAATCAACAACCTAGAGTCAATCATTATAAGATCCAACTCAACAACATTTGCAGACAACATGTGAGGTCAAAACCAATCACTTTGATACCATGTTAGGGATTGGGTGTAACCCTAAGAGGAACAATAACACAATCTGCAGAATAAATGAAGAGTAATAAACTTCAAGGAAGATTAATGGTGTCTAAAGACACCGTTTTAGCACTTAAACACAATGCATTGTGATCAAAACATCACAATGCATAATAGATACAAATATCACTTATTGAACACATATATAGATCAACCTATAGGGTCCTTTATTTATAGTTTCTAGATCTAACCAATTTTATTGAAATTGGGAATATCTTGTCCACATATAACATTCGGTGGTTGGAACAGATTTCGGAAAATATGCACTATTGTTTTAGCTAGTTGACTTTCCAAGTCAACTTGACCATTCATTCATCCAACACATAGTTGATTTCTCGATTGGTGGATCCATCAGTCGACTATCTCTAACTTCTAGTTGGTTGTATGACCGACTGTTTAGTCGACCACCCGAATGATTGTCTTTAGCCGCTAGTCAACCGACTAGCCAACTATCTCCAGTTGAAGTGGGATGAAACATATGAACCTAAGGTTACAATAATAATACCTTGTAGTAGGAGGGGGAGGGAGGATCCTCATAATATGATAATAAACTAGTAACTAAATAACTAAAAATAAACCTAAAGTATGAGTGTGGACCTTGAAATCTGAGCAATTGTTGCTCAAATAATACCCCTAGTGATATCTAGAAGTCAGAGGGTGAAAGGGCTATTTCAGAACACTCTAGGGAGAAATGCAGGAGAATATTCTCTAAGGGATTGTGGAATAGTGAAGGAGTACACCTTAATGGTGCTTTGTGGATTGTAAGAAGAGTGCCATAAGCTTGTATGATATCTAAAAGATTTGTCAGACCTCTTAGAGAGGATAAGTTTGTTCAACATAATGTAGAATTCAGTTAGGTAGGGAGAGAATTGGCTATGTGAGTTGGATTCCATCACCTTCGTGGTCTCATATATCAACGTGAGGGTGGTATTATCATTGAGTACCTATGGTTAGGTGGAAATTTTTTCACATGTGGCTAGTTGCATGGATTATCTTTTATAAAAAGTAAGTGTTTCATTGTCGTTTATGGATATGCAAAATGACTATGTTTTTTTTACTAGTGTTATGGAAATTCTATGCATTATGCATATTTCACATGTGAATCATTGATTATGCATTTGGACATTAGGCCATGTGTAATTTTATCATCTCATGTTTGAATTTTTTTTTTTATCTTCATTCTACATTGGAATGATGCATGTAACTCATCGTTTTGCATTGTAATGTGCCTATGCATTCTTATGAATTAATGAGTAATTGAACATATTAGAAATAATGGATTTATCATTAATATATGAAAGGGTCTAAGAAGACTAATCAAATCATTATAATTCATGGAGTCATTAGGGAAATTGGTTTCAATGTGACCATAATCCAATTTTATGTATTTTAGGTGTTATTAAGCCTTCTGCACCATGGACACAAGGAAGTTTCCTATTTTTTGGGTTATAAAGGTATACCCTACATGAGAGGGGCTTCTGCAACCTATAGTGGTTTGGGTCATTGGACTATTCCTAAATCAACATATAGGGTTGAATCTTGAGGAAAGTAGCATGGAACTTAGCGAAGGGGTCCCATTAGATCCAGGGGTGATATGTTTGTTGATCCTTTGAGATTGATAATGGAGATGATTCCTTGACAAGGGGTTAAGCTCATTTGGTGAACCATTTAAGGAACAAATGGAATTCTCCTATTGGTGCAGGTTTATAACTTACACACAAGTATGATGCGGGTATGTTTGTCCATTAATTTTTAGATTTGTGGCTAGGGTTTAGCCTGTCATGAAAGTGATTATGGTTTAGTTCTTTTTCAAGCAGTGGGGTGAGGACAATTGGCATTGTACGATTAGTGTGGGTTTAAAATTTGCACCCATGAATAGGGGTCCTTTGGAATTGCAATGATCATAGTCATTGGACGATATTTTGATCTATGGTTGCGAATGTAGTTTCCATAGAGTTGATCGAGGTTTTCCTTAAGGAATGATCCATGCAGGTCCTTGGTCTTGTATGTTTGCCAATTCTGTTACGAGGAAAATATCTCTATGGCTAGGGTAAACCACAACAGACATAAATGACTGCAGAAATCAACTCTATTCTCAAGTATGCTATATAAACAAATATGATAGCAAGATAAGATAAAAGGCGTACCTCGTCCAGATGTTCAATGAAGTCCACCGTTGAGCACTTGACCCAAAGAAATATACTTGCAACTAGTTCTCAACAAACAAGCAAGGCAAGCATACGGTGATAATAAATTATGTTAGCACATTAGATAGCATAATCCATTAATATACATAAAAAATACACCCATGGATAATAATTTAAATATTTGTAAGATATCAATTGGACGAGAAAATGGTATTTCTATTAATATATGATCAACATAAGTGAAAATGTTACAGACTTCCGTGTTGGCACGGTTCAGAACCAAGAAACTAAGTTCCTTCTAGCTGGGCCTCCACCAAAGGCAAGCTCATAAAAGAGAGACAATGAAATTCTCAATCAATAAGGGAAGAGCTTGGGGGTTGAACATTGTGTTCAGACTTAAAGGAAAAAGGGATGCAGACTCAATATGAAGTAAACAATTTCTCCAGAGTAACTTTGCTCTCAAAGTTGAATTCTTTCTCCTCCTTTCCATAGCTTGGAATTGGCCCATTTATATCCTTCAAATGGAACTGAAGGTTTGATTCAAAATGTTTCCAGTATGTGGAAGGCCAAGGATCATAGATCTCCTATTGTGACATGGAAACCCGACACCATTTTTCATTTTTGGGCACAAATATGTAGTGGAGAAGCCTGCGTATACGCATGATGTATAGTAGGCAAGGGGCGTACATGTGGAAAAAATGTATTTTTTAGCTYGGGAACTTGCAAAAAGGGATGAAAAGTCTGCATAGGGAAATGGAAAAAGGCCTTATGTGCAAGATTTCATAGGGTGAGGCAAATATTGCTATAACAATAAGATCTACGGTGGAGGTTTCCCTACATCATAAACAAATAAAATCCYGAGGGATTGTTAGATGGACGCATGGCTCAKATCCATAGTCCAAAATCATTCATGCACCTTAAGAATTTTTGGTAGAAGTGAGGTAATACTTGTCATTAATGGTAAACATTTCACCCACGGATMTTAATTGATGATCCAAATTCCAATGGTGAGGTATTTCTTCATGTAATTGATTACCACAAAAGGGGGTTAAGCCAATATATAATTAAAATTTTCCCCATGGAAACCTTGAAATTGAGTAAGGCTCCAATCCATGAAATGGTAAGTCATGAGGTGGCATAAGGAGATTCAAAAGAATTAAGACAATGCATTGAGGACAATTCGAAAATCATGTGCACTATGGGATTTACAAGTGGTTTTGGCCATATTACCATTGGCAAAGTTGTGAAGGAAACTTAAGTATCCAAACAATCTTGGAATTTCAGATCTCCTCAAACTGTCAAATGGAAATTTGATGATAGTTGGATGTTTTTCTTGTCTTTCATTTTAAATTTCATGTAAATTCTTAACTGTCAACTTTTTTTTATTTTGAAATGATCGTTGGACACCAAAAAAAGTTAGAATTCCATCCAAGTTTTCCACCATTTTATCATTAACTTGATTCGATTTTCCATCACTTTATCATAACTTCCATTTGTAGGCTACAACTATGTTACCCATAAATTATAAGGTAGCCTATCATTGACTTCAAATCTATGGCAATTAATATGTACATAAGAGGAGGAAACTTCAAATCCCAAAGCAAAAGTTCTTCAAGCTAAAATCCTTACTAACTCAAGTGTCGTTGGCCTTCCAAACATCCTTCAATCTATGGAAGAGTAAAAATCGATTTACTCATCCTAAAGGTTTAAACGACACACTAGTAGAATTTGCCAAATAAATGACTATGTGACTAAAACTTTTAGTCACAACAACTAAAAATGACTAAATTCTGCTATTTTTTTGCAACACAACTATAAATGAATAAAATAAATGACTAATTTGATCATTGGGTAAATAAAACAACTAAATAATTAGTCACACAAATAAAAATGACTATTACTCCTCTAGACTTGTTGGAGAAATTTCTATTTTCGGCACTCTAGTTTAGTGGGAGTTAACTGACTAGTTCTATTTTAGAATTTCTAATTTTAGGCCATCATTATTATGCATGTATTCCTAAGAAAATCTTGTTGCAGCTCATTGCTTCTTCGCTTTTCTTAATTATAGGATGGCATTGCCTATATGAGTGAATATCATTCACTCATTGGTTCTCATTCTTCATATTGTATCTCTCTTCCTTTTCTTGATAAGATTTGTTTTTGTATGCTTTAGCTAGGTCTCATGTGCAGGTTTAAATGAAACACTGACATGGTATCAGAGTCGAGTTGCTTGGTGCAACCCAAACAAGCCAAAGAAGAGAGAAATAGGATTTAATTATTCAGTAACCCTAGTTTCCGCCAGAGTCACAACCTATCCCTATCAAAAGCTGTGACAATTGGAATTGATGCAGTCTATCATTTTCTAAGGTACGATGGTCAATTGACGTAGTCTATCCATTGCTAGGGTGTGGCGGTCACACTTAAACTTAAGAAAAATTATTTTTTCAAAATCGACGTAGCCTTACCCACAACCAAGGTGAGACATTGTCACACTGTATTCTTCAACAGGGTGTAACATTTAGTTTTCCGACATCGATGCATCATAGCCATTGCTAGGGTGCAACATAGTCGCAATGTATCCTTATCTAGGGTGCGACGATTTAGTATTCCTTCTAGAAAATTGGTTTTCTGCAGTAAAACAAGCATATCTCGAAATCCACGATCTGGGTCGGGATGAAATTTTGACCAGAGACGTATGACATAGGGATGTTCATTCTCACCAAAAATATCCAAATCCCATATCGTATTTTAGGATATATAGCTATTTTATCATAGTAATAGTTGTCATAGCACTGTCAGACATATCTCAGAATCCACGATTTGGGTTTTCAGGATCTTTTCAGAATCAATAGAAGGGAGGGAGACGATGCAAATTATTCAATAAAGTCTAGTGATAATACTGACACCGTAAAATTATTTTGAATGGAATCCTAAGTCCGCATTCCAACTCAAAAGAAAAGGATTGTATAATTTGACAATGGCGACAGAAACAGAACCTACATCAGCGCTTGAGAATGCCAGATGGGTGAACCATAACGATGAGGCCACATGACTACTTCTTGAGTTAATATCCATTAATTTATGGTTTCATGTTGCCACATAAAAGACTCCAAATGATATTTGGACCACCTTGGAAGGACTCTTTGGAAACTAGGATTAGATGCAAGGTCATATGCTTGAGGTAGAGTTGAATACCTTAGACCCTAAAAGTTTTGATAATATACATGATTTATTTACTAAATTTAAATATTTGATATTGAGCTTGGGTGAATGTGGTATTGACAAGTCTACACAAGAGAAACAACTTATTCTAACCATATTGGCCAAGCTAGGACTAAAATACGCTGTATATGTCTCCAATTTCCATTCTGGCAGATGTTTATTGGAAGAAAATTGGAAAAAGCCTATGATGGCTCAGTTCATTGAGTCTCTCACACAAGAGGAGACAAAACTCATATAGATGGGCCTCATGAAATATCCCAAAGCACATGCACTCATGACGCATGATGGAAAAGGGTCATCCAATTAGAAATCGAAGTAGAAATGAAAGAAGATATTTCATCTAGAGTCAAAGAAGGAGGGATATTCCAAACCCTTCAAGGATTCTTCAGTTTCCAAATATTCTTCAAATTCCAAAGGGAAGAAGAAGAAGGGAAATAAATGCACATATTGCAATAAACTGAATCATGAATAACCCACATGCAGGAAGAATTAGATCGATCTTATGACATAGGTGCTTCAGAAGAATAACTTTGGAGACTTCATTCCTGAAGGAGCCAAGAAGAAGGAAGAAGATCATGCGCCTAAGAAAGGTAACCATCATGCTATGGTTGCAATTAATTCCTCGTCTGATTCATGGATTATGGATTATGTCGCATCACATCATATGCCATCTAAAGAGGAAGTTTTTACTTCTTTGAGTTCATTTTCTGGACCTCCCATTCTCATGGGGGATGATACTTCAATAGCAGTTGCAGGAGAGGGAAGAGTGGAACTCCCTAATGTAATTTTTGAGAATGTTTTACATGTTCCAAATCTTTCTATAAATCTTCTCTCAATTTATCAGATCACTCAAACAGGTAAAAGGGTTGAATTTACATCATATTCAGTTACTATACTTAACATGCATGACAGTTCCATTATTACAGTTGGTGAGGTAGATCACAAATCACAGTTGTATAAGTTCACTAATTTTACTGACTATGACTCCTCTTTGCTAATTACACATGCTAATGATATTAGTAGAGTATGGCATGAGATATTTGGTCATTTAAAATTAGGTACATGCAACGACTTTCCAAAACAGGAATGGTCAAAGGCTTGATATACATTCACTTTTGTGAAGGGGTTTGCGAAGGATGCATTCTTGGAAAGCATCTTGAAGAGAATTTTTAAAAGGGGAAGGCAAGGAGAGCCTCCTCTTTCTTGGAGCTTGTTCATAGTGATATCATGGGTCAATTTCCACATCCTTCCATCAGAAAAGCAAGGTATAATCTTACATTTATTGATGATTACTCACACTATACTTGGGTTTATTTTCTCAAACAAAAATATGAAGGTTTTTAGCATCTCAAAGACATCAAATCTCTAGTAGAGACACAAACTAGGAAGAAAATCAAGATCCTCTGTACATGCAATGGGGGGGAGTATATCAACAAATATGTTTAGAATATTTGTCGTGAAGTTGGTATCCAGTTGCAACATACAGTTCCATACACTCCACAAAAGAATGGAGTTTCTGAAATGAATAACATGTCTCGCAAGTAGATGACCAGTTGCATGTTGCATGCAAGATCACTTCCTTCCAATATTTGGGATGAGGCACTTAACTGTGATGCTTACATACAAAACATAGCACCTCACACATCTATTGAGGATAGGACACCTTTTGAGGCTTGGACATGTGACAAACTAGATGTCACACACTTCCACATCTTTAGATCTAGAGCATGGGCCCATATTCCTTCTGAAAAGAGGAAAGCATTAGATCCACATAGCACACCTTGCATCTTTGTGGGATATCCATATGATGTGAATGGGTATATATTGATTCATCCCTCTACAAATCGGCTCATAATTGAGAGCAATGTTCATTTTGAGGAGATTCCTTTGCATGCACCTCCAGTGCAACATGCAGAGACTCTTGTGCTTCCATCAGTTCTAGACATCATAGATGATGATTCCACACACTCAGATGCTACATATTCAGACACATATTTAGAGGATTATGTACATGCAGATGAGAAGGTAGTACAACCAAATGAGGATCCAACATCAGAGCTTCAACAAATGCCTAAGTGGGAACAATCCACACTTCAGGCCACAAGAAACCTTGCAAGGGATCCATTGGATTCAAGGAGGACTTGATCTCAGCATGTGGATCCTTCTCATGTACTTTCAACTTCTAAACCAGTGATGCCCATGCATTGATATATGGTTCAATATTTTGATCCACATACCTAGAGTGAGGCTATTGGAAATCCATTATGGGAAGATGTCATGTCGTAGGACCATGAGTCTCTCCTAGAGAATCAGACTTGGGATTTGGTTTCACTTCCACCAGGGAGGAAACTTGTGAGATGAAAATGGGTCTATGGGACCAAGAGAGCAACAAATGGTCATGTGAGGAGGTACAAGGCCAAATTAGTTTCAAAAGGATTTCAACAGATTCATGGGATAGATTATGATAAGACATTTTCTCCTTTAGAAAAGATGGAATCCATTCACTTGGATGTAGCCATTACAACAACCAAAGGATGGGAAGTTCACCAGATGGATGTGAAGAATGGTTTTCTTCATGGTGACCTTTCAGAGGAGATCTACATGGAGCAACCGCAGGGGTTCATTCAGAACTCATCTTTAGTATGCAGACTGAAGAATTCTCTCTATGGCCTCAAGCACACACCTAGAGTATGGTATGAAAATTTGGATTCTTACTTGCTTTCACATGATTTTGTTATATGTAAATCTGATTCCAATGTTCACATGCTGAGGACTACTAACTTTGTGATGATTTTAGTACTCTATGTTGATGATATTTTGATCATTGGTAGCTCTGCTTCAGCCATTGCTTTGGTCAAATATATTTTGCATGACATGTTCTCAATGATGGACATGGGTCCACTACACTTATTTTTTGGTCTTGATATTAGTCAGGATTATTTTGACATCAAAATTTCTCAGGTTAAGTATGATAGGGATATTTTGGATAGATTCCACATGAGAGACTGTTTGCACCTACACCCTTCTTATCTAGGATCAGACTTGAGGATGGCGGGGATACACCATTAGTGGACAACACTTTGTATCGACATTTGGTGGGGAGTCTTATGTATCTCACCCACACCCATCCAGATATGTCATATGCGGTAGGAGGAGTTTTCAGATACATGCAGGAACCCCATGATCTGGACTGGAAGGCTTCCAAGCGCATCCTCAGATATGTTCATGGAACCATGAGTTATGGGATTCACTATGCATTTGGTTTTGCATTAGATCTCATAGGATTCATATATTTAGATTGGGCTGGTGATAACACATATCGCAAGTCCACATCCGGGTACACTCTCAGTTTGAGGTCAGGCACAATTTGTTGGTCAAGTAAGAAGCAATCATCCATTTCTTTATCTTCCACAGAGGCCGAGTACATAGGAGTAGTCAAATGTGTCATTCAGACACTTTGGCTTCAACACTTCCTTACCGAGCTTGGTATCTAGTTTCATTGTTTGACTAGCATATGGTGTGACAATCAAAGTACACTGAGATTTTGCAGAGATCTAGTACAACGACAACGAACCAAACACGTTGAGGTCCACATGCATTTCTTCAGAGATTTAGTACGTGAAAGGATCATTGATTTGCAGTTATGTCTTTCCTCTGAACAGACTGTTGACATATTCACCAAGACCTTCACTAAGAAGAAGTTTCAAACTTTGCGGGACCATCTTGCAGTGAAGAACACCGTTTCCTAGGAGCTGCTTTTTCTTCTTTTGATGCATTGTCTTTTGAGGGGGGTTTTGTTCCCACATGGTTTTCCCTCTTTCCTCATTTTTATTCAGTGTTCATTAGTTGCATTGTACATGAGTACCTAATATGGCCTAGTAGTCGGGACTCATTTTTTACTCCAAAGTGATGTTCAGGGGGGTTGTTGGAGAAATTTCTATTTTCGGCACGCTAGTTCAGTGGGAGTTAACTGTCTAGTTATATTTTAGACTTTCTAATTTTATACCATCACTATTATGCATGCATTCCTAAGAAAATCTCACTGCAACTCAATGCTTATTTGCTTTTCTTAATTATAGGATGTCATTGCATGTATGAGTGGATATCACTCACTCATTGAACATATCACAATATAAATTTATTCTCATTCTTCCTATTGTATCTCTCTTCCTTTTCTTGATAAGATTTTTTTGTGTATGCTTTAGCTAGGTCTCCTATGTAGGTTTCCATGAAACATTGACAAGACTAACATTTGGTAATTTGGACACACACACACACACACACACACACACACACACACACACACACACACACACACACACAATTTATTTTATATACCTTATGGTTTCTATTAAGGTCTCATTATATTAGACCATTTGGTAATTTGTTCTTCAAAAAACAAGAAGGGGACTATAACATATAAGCTAGAGTGAAATCTACAACATCTATTTGGCTTGATCCATGGCATATTCCTAAGCGATGAAATTATACTGATTAAACCAAAATCGATCTACAGGGTAGAGTTCCTCCATTATGAAACTTTACTATCAAATATGGAGTTCATTCACTCATGGAAGTTTTCCGTCACAACTAGTGAAACCTGGTGTCTTCATAGTTAAGCTAGTGAAACCTAATAACTTCATAGTTACCTTAATTTAATATAATATTGTCATGCAAAAATGTTATGTTAAGCCCTAATATTGGCTCATTACCCCTTAATTGGGGCATATTATATTAGTAATATTATTTTATTTATGTCGTCTTTAGGCCATTAGTTGTAATTATACCTCCTAGTCTCCTATATATACCAAGGAGACATTTTCATTTGGAATGATGTTGTACTTGAAAATTTAAGTGGGGTAAAAGGAGGTTGCCCCCTCGAAGAGGTTTATTATCTAAAATTATCTCTTTCTCAAGGTGTTGAGTACTTTTTCTGAGGTTTATCTATGCTATATTGATATTTGGTTCTTAACATATGATATCAGAGCTCAAGGTCTTAGGGTTTCGCTGCTACATCTGAGACACCTTGGCATTTTCACTATAAATTTTTTTCTACAACGTTTCAAAAGGAACGACTTGGACGGTATTTAGTAGACATATCAAGGTACCTTGGGTTCAAAATTAAGCTCCTTAGGCCTTATACTTTCGGAGATACAACCTGTAAAAGATAGGGTTTTGGAATCATCCTGAAATGAGTCATTGCGGAGTTTTCGCTATAATTTTTTTTTTGTAACGTTTCCAAACCTGAAATATAGAGGATATTTACAGAAATAAGTAAGGTATTTGTGGTAAAAATTTAAGCTTCTGGGTCATCTTAAATTTGTAGATACACCCTGTGTAAGATAGGGTATCTGACTAGTCGTATTGACTAGTCTCAAGAAGGTGTTCCAGGTAAAACAATCATAACTTCTTCCTAGAGTATCCAAATTGAGTGGGACTAGTTTCATTGGATCATGGACAGATTGTAGTATTTCTGGTGTGAGTTTTAGAATTTTATATTAATTATTTTGTGAGGGCCATGCTATATAAGTGAGATCTCTTGTAAAAGCCAAAAATCGGCAAGTTGTGGGGAAGTTACCATAAATTCCACTTGGCACATCCAATTCTGATCAGACTTGTGGCATTGTAGAGAAGAAATATCAGAGAACTACATAAAATAAATTTTCATACCCAGAAGGTCTGAAACTTAGGAGATACAACAGAAGAAATATTGTCTAGTAGAACCACCTCAAAATCAAGGTTCAAAAGTGATACTTGGCCAACATGCCACCAAAAAAGGGACCTTCTACACCAAATAAGCCTCCAAAAAATCCTACTTGGACTCTTGATGAAGGTGAAGAAATGCGTAGGGACATAAATGAACTAAAAAAGAAGATGAATTCAATGGAAGCTCATTTGGATACTAAGATGGATAGTTTAAAAGAGGAGATCATGAAAGTATTGAAAAATTTTGTAACAGAGAAGACACCCGAAAGTGAAAATGCATCCCACGAAATTCATGATGAGGACACAAGGAAGGTGAATGAGGAATGGAGAAACTCCAACTTTGTCTTGAAGACCAACCACGTCCCTAAGATTGATATGAGGAAGTTCGATGGCAAGGACCCAATCACATGGATACTTCAGATGGAGCAATTCTTTGATCTCCATAATGTGCCACATACACAAAATGCACGAATTGCTTCTTTATATTTAGAACCTAATCAAATTGTATGGTATCGATGGATTTGTTATCGCAAAT
>JASDQU010306679.1:78341-124094 GCA_032191745.1 Picea mariana
GGAACCCCCGAATGTCGAAGTCGTGAAACGACGAGGACCGTCGATATGAGGATGCTTCGGGATCTCCCCTGAATGTTGGATCTATGTCATGGTCAGTCTGGTGTTGACCACTCCGGGAGAAAAAGAGTGTTAAATGGGTGGAACCCCCGAATTACAAAGTCGTGAAGCAATGAGGACCGACAATCTGAGGATGCTTTGGGATCTCTCTTGACCGTTGGATCTAGATCATGGTTAATCCAATGTTCACCACTTCGGGAGTAAAAAGGAAACTAAACAACCAAACCCCCGAATGCCGAAGTCATGAAGCAATGGAGGCCATAGATCTATGGATCTACATGGACCTATCTCAATCATGTTATAAAAGTGTATTGGGAGGTTGAAGGAAGGAGTTCAGACTTCAGAGCTCTGAACGATTTTGTAGGTAGGAGAGGCTAGAGGCTCTCAGAGGCTGTCAATCCAGAGTGATGTGGCATGCTGACATCATTTAGGGTGACGTGGACCCATGTTTGACATGCCACGTGTCACCTTAATTCATGCTTTTTACAGAACTTATATGCCAATTGGAATGTTACACATGTCACCCATTGATAGGGCCATGTGCCATCTATGTCCTTTGCCGCGTGTCAAACCCCTGGTACGTGCTCGCTTGGAATAATAGTTGGTGGAATATCTGGGGCACTGAGAGTTTAGGACTTTGAGAAACTTGGGATGTTGGAATGTTGGGGTTAATTAGCCTAAGGCCTGGACCTACCTTTCCCTGCCTTTGCATTTAATGTGCCACCACGTGTAATTTTGGACCCTTTGGGAGTCTGGGGTTTCAAAACTCCAAAGGTTTGGAGTGGTATATTGGATAATTCAAAATGGCTGAAGGCCCAGATTTAATTTTCCCGCTTTTGCAAGCTGTAAGAATAATTTAAATACAATTAATTAACTAAGTGGGACCCTCTCCATAGCTTTGGCATTTAGGAATTTTGGGGTACATTTATAAGAGCATGAGGAGTAATTTTTGCCGAAGTCCAAAGACTTAGGTGCTTATCAAAATTAATACTCCTAAGTACTCCTCTGAAGTCTTTAGTTATATTATAATATAACTCAATAGAATTATATGATAATATGATTAATGAAGGAACAAATTGGCAATGTTTATTTAAATTAATAGGCTTATAAGAGCTAGACAAGCATCAACCTCATGTTGTGAAAGTATTTTTATGCTATGTTGAGGTGGCATACTAGATGATATGGAGCCACATGGATGCCACATGGTGACAATAGACCCTAATTGGTAAATTCCTAAAGAACTTTGAAGGGCCATAACTTTCGGTCTAGATCTCAGATCTAGACAAACTTACAGTCATTGCGAAGCTCTTGACGAGTAGAATATTATGGAGGTCTCGGGAAGAGGATTTGATATGGTTGATAAAAAGAAAAAAATGTATACCCTATCCTTTAAAAGGATACCTAAGTGGTTGGGTGTGTGACAATATGATAGAATTGCAGAGTGTGAGAGATGAGGAGGCAACAAACATAGATGAAGTGGCACCAAAAATAGATGAAGAGGCATCAATGTTAGACAAAGGGTTTGAAGTTGATAGAATGTTGAATGAGGGTATAAATGATGATTGGGCCAAGTCTACGGAGTATGCTTTAAATCTTGTGTATGCTAATTGCAAGTTAAGTTGTTTGAGAACAATCCTTCAAATTTTTAACTTGCAAGTGGTGTTTGGTTGGACAGATGAGAGTGTAGATTAGTTATTTGCATTATTAAGTTCCTTGTTACCACTTGACTCCACATTTCCAACAAAATAAAGGCACTTTAAAAATCAAATCACTAATCTAGGATTAGGGTATGAAAACATCCACACATGTGTCAATGGTTGTGTATTATTTCGCAATAATATTTGCAAGTGAGAGTGAATGTCCAAAATTTCATGGAGCGAGGTATAGATTAGGGTTGAAATCAATTATGGTTCCTAGAAAGTTTCTTCACCACTTTTCGATAATCCAATGATTACTCCAAATGTATAGGTGAGATACATTGTTGAAATTATGCAATGGAATGCCCAAAATAAGAGTATCGATGGAAACCAATGACATGTGCCTGATTCTAAGATGTGGATGGAATTTGATAATAGATGGCATGATTTTTCTCAACATCCTTATACTATAAGGTTGGGTTTGGCTCTAGATGGGGTGAACCCCTTCTTAGATGAAAGTACTAAACCATTTTTCTGAATGTTATCATTGATTATACTAGGAAAGAAAAGTGTGACTTTAGATACAATCGACGCTTATATAGATCCATTATATGATGAGCTAATGGAATTGTGGAAAGGAATTGAAGCAATTCAATCTTTAAGGGATGGTCATTCAATCAAATTCACTTTAAGATCTTCCTTATTGTTTATGATTCATGATCTTCTTGCATATGGCACATTGACTGGTCTCACTATTAATGGATACCATGGATGTCCTACTTGCAACTTGAAGGATTTTGTGAGGCACTCAAGAAGTTTGCGTAAGTGTATTTATTGTGGACAATGTTCTTAGCTTAAAATGGATCATCCATATCGTCGACAAAAAACATGTTTCAATGGTCAAGAAGAGAATCGTGAAGCACCATTGCTAATAGAGGGTGATTACATTGTTGAGAATGGACAAAAAATAATGTCATTTATTGAAGATGATGGGATTGTTGGTAGTAGAGACGATCCATGTAATGAAATTGGTGTAAAACAGTTGCACATATTCTATAGGTTTCCATACTTTAAGGATATAGCCATTAGGAATATTGTTGACTTTATCCATACTGAGAAAAGTATAGCCTATGCTATTATAGAAACTCTTTGTGGTGCTTCTGATACTATTTCATCACGTGTAGACTTTCTACAACTAAATATTCGTCGAAATATTTGGGTTGAAAAATATGATGATGAAAAATACAGGAAACCCGGTGCTCCTTATGTCTGGAAAAAGGAACAACATGCACAATTCTTACAGTTGATGTCTCAAACTCGCTTTCCCATTGGATATGTAAGTAGTAGTATTAGAAACCAAACTGACCTCAATAGCTTAAGAGGCCTCAAGACCCATGACTATCATTTCATACTCAAGAGTATTTTACCAATTGTGGTAAATATATCAATTTTGGCAAGGGGGACAATATTGGAAATTAGAAGGTTAGGCCTAATATTAAAGAGAATGATTTTACATGTATTAGATCCTTCAAAATTTTATAGTTTGAGGGAGGAGGTCATTGAAGTCCTTTGTCTATTGGAATGAGAATTTTCACCAACAATCTTTAACATTTCTATGCATCTTTTGATACATATAGAATATGAAATAGAGCATTATGGCCCAGTAAGAACGAGATAGATGTATCCTATAGAATGATATATGAAGGTTTTGAAAGAAATCATTCATACTAGGGAAAAACCAGAAGGAAGCATGTATGAGGAATATTCAATGCAAGAGGCCATGGGATTTTGCACAGAATATATGAAGGATTTTAAAAATGTCAATCAACATGTATGGGATGATGAGGAAGATGAGAGAGTTGCAAGTGAAGTATTAGAAGGAAATAGATGTTTATTCAAGCTATCACATCAATAAAGAAGTGTGATACATGCCTATGTTCTTCAAAACACATCTTTGTTCGATAAGTGGCGTAGGTAAAATAAAGTTACACAATAATTTATTTACTCAATTGCATTTACACATTTATATTATTAATCTTACTATTTGTACATTAATATTCTATGTAGAAAATATGAATAAGAGAATCAAACATGGATGCAACATCGACCTCAAAAGCACATGAGACGTCATGATTTTATTGGAGGCGATTATTGTCCAAAATTTGAAGAATGGATTGCTAATGTAGTCAATGATGCAAAAGAAGAAGGTCAAGATAACAATAGAGGAAAGCAAGATTTCATAATCTCCACATTTATGGGCTATGCGTTTTAGTGGAATGTGGTCCTATGGTAGTCATTTAAGAGTGGAAGAAAAAGACAAATTGTGATTGTGTTGTTAGTGTTGAATTTCTTCATGAAACTGAGAAGAAATTTTATTTTAGATTCATCCAAGAAATCATTCAAGTGGATTTTGATGAAAATCGTCCTATATTATAAAAATGTAAGTGGATCTGACCATCCACAGTACAACTTGATGATTATGGATTTGTACGTGCAAATACACAACAATTTTTATCAGAGACAGATGAGGCGTATGTTTCCCCTCTTCAAATTAACCAATAATTTCTAATTGATGATTTAAGAAGCCAAGAATGGTCATATTTCATTCAAACAGAGTCTCGTTTGAAACGAAAATTCATGGAAGTTGTCGATATAATGCCTGATGGGAAATATGTTAATTTACAAGAAACATTCAAAGAAGTGGTTGAAGACGATGATGGAATGTTTGAAGAAGATATTTTGATTACCAACAAAGAGATTGGGAGAGAGAATGTATTGCATGTCATAGATGAGGATGAGGAAGAAAATCAAGAAGATGCATACATGAGTGATCAATATTCTGATCTTGGTGGCAATGCAGATGATTATGATGATGTTTTTTCACCTCAACTTTTTAGCTTGTCACCTAAACTTTGTTATATGTATGGTTTAATTTATTATTGATTGTAATAAAGATATGAGTATAGGTGTGCTTATCCACTCTTTTTTTATTGATAATTTTATGAATATAATCATCATTATTCTGTTGGTACATTGTGTACAAAACTTGATATGTTCACTACTAATTTGAAGTGCATTTCACTTATTGTTAAGGGCTAATCATAAACCCATTTGATAATCCTACTGTATGTTTGGATTTTGGAGAAATCAGTCAATTAAATTCTGAGTATTTTCATCGTTTAACCACTGTTGATTTGATTATGAAATATGAGTTTGTATTTCATTTATTTACTATTGATTTATGGTTGATTTACTATAACAAATATCTTGAGTATAGGTGTGCTTATTCACTCTTGTTTTACTCATAAATTTCTGAATCTAATCATCGTTATTCTATTGGAAGATTGTATACAAATCGTAAGTTGTTCACTGTTGATTTGAAGTGAATTTCACTTACTATTAAGGGATAATCATAAATTCATTTGATCATCTTACTACATGTTTTGATTTTGGAGCAATTACTGAATTAAATTCTAAGCATTGCCATCGTTTAACCACTGTTGATTTGAGTACAAAATCTGAGTTTGTATTTCACATTATTGTTTATTTGGACTTCGGGAAATGAGGAAAAGGACTTTAAGGCACAAATTACTAGATGATAGTGATCATGATGCTAAAATATTGATAGAATATAAGTGCTTTCATAGATAACATGTGACCGAGAATAATGCATATTTATCGTCTCTTGGTTTGACAAACAGGAAAGATGTAAATCCACTAAGTAGTATATTATTTGTTTAATAGTGTTTAATGAAATTTTATAGGAAAGAGCTTTATGTATATAAGACAATATGATATTTTTTTTGTTTTATAGGGAAGAAAAAAATTGCAAAGAAAATACAGAGAAAAAAAAAAGGAAAGTAAAGATACAGTGTCACCAACTTATAGAAGCCAACGCATTTGTGATTCAACAAATGCAGTTGGTGAAAATAATAGTTGTGATGATGTGCAACATGATATAGCACATGGTGATGTGCATCCTGATATAGCACATGGTGATGTGTAACTTGATGATCTGTTAGCACAAATTCTAAAAGAGATTGTTGAAAAACATGTTCAGAGCAAAGGAACACTAAGTATGCAGATGATTTATTCAAAATTAAAGGATCTGTTTGAAGTGAAATCTGCGGAGACCGGTACTAATATACTTACTTCCAAACCTGATGTGGCCAAGGAAAATGTAGTTTTGGTTAATTAAAGTCACGAAGGGAGACTGATTTCATCTGGTGTTCCTCAAAGTACACCTGACGTTGCATCTACAACTTTTGATGGAACTAGTACTGGATCAGCCAGAAATATTGGTAGTGGTTTAGAAGATGTTTCTGCTTCTTTCAAAAGACAAATATTGAGTCAATATTTGTACAAATCTATAGAGAGGAATGCAAAAGAAATAAAATTAGAAGACAACAATCCATTCTTGGTTGAAGTATCAAGAAGTGGTGAGCCCGTTGGGGAAAATGTTTCAATGTGGGCCTCCGAGTTGGGTGTAAGATGTAGGGCCCATTTGGATATTTGAAAATCAAGTTTTGTAGAGAAAGATCCATGAAGTGTGGAAAATGTTATACAAAAAAGGGAAAATTCTTTTGAGACTATTGGTGGAAAAATATCTAGAAACTATTACAAGCAAAAGATGATACTTTTGATGAAAACATTTAGATACAATTGCAGAAAAAACAATCATCGAGGGAAACGAGAGGTTAGACTCTACTCTATCTCCCAAACAGTGGGAGGCATTGAAAGAAAGTATGTGTTCCGAAGAATACTTGACAAAGAGGAACAGAGGCAAGAGAGAAAGAGATAATGTGAGGGTTGCATATACATTTGGTCGAGGTGGGTTGCAGGCCAAAATGGGTAAATTTGCAGTGAGTGTATGGATTTTTGGTTCAATTTACATTGTGTTATTTATTTCAATTTTTTATTGAATTGACTAAATGTTGAAATTGATATTGTATTTTAGGTGGAAAATAGTAATAGAGAAGCATGTGCAGAAGATATTGTCAATTATCATATGACAACACTAGATCCTAGTAAATCTAACAGTAGGATGAAGTGGAAATCTAGTTCGTCAACAAAGATTTCACATCCATTTGACGTTAGAAGCCCAATAAGAGCCTCTCCAAATCATGTCAACTCAAATGAAGGGTACCAACATGCAATGTGTTGCATATACGGTCTCACAGAGACAATTTAACAGTTGGTTTCCTTCGTTAAGACTATAGTTTCTCCATGGAATGAGCATAATTCCATGGATTCAAATGAGGTAAGAGGCTCTAATGATCTCATTTCTTATTTTTTGGCAATTATGTATAAAAAAATCCTCTTAATATGTAGATTGAAATGCTAAGCATAGGAGAATCCAACCCAGTTTCTTTATTGTTGGAGTGATCAAGAGTTGAATGTGTCACATCCCTTACTCGAGGACCAGATCTCGCATTTGTCTTGAGCTAACCCTTGTGGATTTAAATGGTGTAACCAAGTTGTGAATTTTTTTAGGCTAGGTAACTATTGTCCCAATGTTCTTTTATTAAATAACTCAAAAAAAATTATTTAACAGTAGAAAATTAATTTTCTAGACATTGCATCAATCACACAATTGTTGGAAAAATGAACAAGGAAAGAAATAAAACACCTACACAGGGATTTCTCATTCAAAGCAGCTTTTCAGTCCTTTGATCAAATATTACAAGGTGACCTTTGCAGCCTGCTTGAACCAACAATTGTACACAATTGAATTCATTATATCTACATAGAATGGCTCTCTCCTTTTCTTGTTCTCCATGTTTTCCACTTTCAATGTGCCTAGGGAAATGTGAGGATTACATGCTTAAATCATATTTTTCATCTAATAGGTTCCCTGCTAATCATAAATTAGGGTTTCTCTGTGGTGATAGAGGATTTTATTCTTTTTCTCTTTCTCAACATCATGTAGTGGAAAATTGTTTGTTATGCACTGCATGTGCTAGGGCCTACGCATCACCTTGTTGAGATTTTTTTCCTTTTTGTACTAAATGAAATGAGTATTTCTAAGGATATTATGGATGTTTAAATCCAAATATTATAGTAGTATGTATGGATCATTCTTTGATTTGAAAAATTAATGTTTTCTATACATATTGTATATAGGTCATATTGCTACAATTCATAAACCTACCCTTAAGGATATTCTAACAACTATGAACATAGAAAGAATCCATTCACAGATTCTCATGGAATTGATTATTCTTCAAAAACATATTAATTCTAAACCCATAAAAAACATAGCTTAGTTTAGGTGGAATCTATGTTGACTGCAACGCTGAATTGCAAGGTTATTGTAACCTAACTTTTTCACCTCTTGATGCTTCACAAAATCACTCTGGACAAATACATATTTACAGATGGATATGCAATCCTAAATATGCAATATTGGTATCCAAGAAAAAAGTTTTAGGTCTGAGTGTGCATGTTTATTGTATCTTTCTGAAAACAATGTCAAAAATTGATATGGATATACAAGGTAATCTTCAAGAAACTCTATGGAACTAGGCCTAAGTTTCATTGTCATCTTGCCTTTCAAAGTGCCAATAAGTCCCCTAATGATGTGCTATTCATATCACTAAAAATGGTGATCATAAGAAATCTCTTATGAAGCATGCAAATGCTTTCTTTATTCCTAGTCCAAGCTTGCTTGGGAATAAAGAAACCTTTTCTGATCATTTTGTCACATGGGTTTACAGACCTAGCTTAATTCTCATCACAACAATATTGAGAATTCTTCCTTACTAGTTAAAAGTATCAGATAAAATTGATAACATGTCCTTAATATAATAAGGGGGTACTATAGAAATGATCAAAGTGGAATGAATTACCCAAAGAATAAATATTGGGAGCATTATTTAAAGATACTAAAAGAGAACATAATTTATGATGCAGAAACATCTGATTTCAACATTCAAAATTGACCTAAGGGGTCAATGAAATTTACTAAAAGGGGTTGGTTCCCTTAATTTTAAATTTTTATGGTAACAATTGGTCATGATATCTCTAGAAGATATTAGAAACTTAGTTGTTGTAATAGGTGTCTAGTTGTTGTTGTTTTATAGAACGGATTGAGTATTTCTAGGGTTTGTTGAGATAAGCTCAGATTCTTTTGTTGATTGTTCTATTCGAGAATCCATGTGAGGATATATGCTTATAATTTTGTAAAAATGAAAGGTTAGAGAGTGTGTGTGAGAGGATTTTGAAGAAGAATTTGTAAATGAGAGAGATTTTTGAGACATCCTAAATAAGCATATTTTCTCAGATCAGGTTTATTGTACATGTTATGAATTCTATTATGTGGATGCATGTCTCATTATTCCTCTGAAAATCATGTCGATAAGGTTGATCAAACATTCCTCTCTCTCAATGAAATGGGATTCCTCTTTCATTGGAATCTTTCAAATGTTATTGCAGGAACTGTGGTTTAATTTGAATATTGTAGGAAGACTCAAGAATCGCCAGATCAAAAGACGATTCAGATCCATCATCAGATTGTAGTGTGTCATGGGAAAATCATAGCCAAATCAAATTCTAATCTTGATCATTGATCACGATAAGATCAACCATCCATATTAATAATTGATCAAGATTGGGAATCAACACTGCAGAACCCAAGCATAAAAATAGCACCTGGGCTCGATGCTAACCAAAGATTAAGCCCTTGGGCATAATTCTGAGTTCTATGACTGATACATAAGCTATATGAGGCTTAGTTAAATATTAGTGCCTTTTGGGACTAGACTAAGGTTCTAACCCTAAGTCATATAAGGATCAGGTAAGTGCTAAAATCTGTTCTAAAATCCAGTGAAAAATTATTAAACAAAAAATAGATTTAACAGTTAGAGTTCTAAATTTTTCTACAGATTGGAGTAGTTGGAGCGCCAAATACCAAGATTATTGTTGTAAACTCCTGACACAATATAAGGAGAATTTGAGGAATTTATAGCATGTGAAAAATAAACTTCTTTACAAAATTGGGCATCAATTTATCTATGAAGGAAATTGAAAGGGATAATTACAATAACAATAGGTAGTGAGAGAGGGAAGATTGTATAACAATTTAATGTGAATGCAAGTTATAAATATGATTAATATATTGGTGGTCAAAGTAATCTTGGGAAAGATTGAGGACAATGGAATACATGGGGATAATATTATTTAAAAAGGACTACATAAGAAAAGGATTGGTCACCCTAAGAGAGAGATGAAAGATCTGGAAACAAGAGTTTCAGGGGAAAAGGGAGAAGAACGATTCCTAGCAGGTGACACATCTATGTCTAGGTATATCGATCTCTTTATCTCTGTTTCCAGAAATTTATATTTACATATTTCCCTTTGTCTATGTTTTAGCATTTTAGTTTTATTCTCCTTATTGGGTGGGTATATAGATATTTGAGAGACAACAATATTGGCTGGAGTCAATATGGTCACAACAAGTAAAAAAATGCATGTAGAAAAGGGAAGGTGATGGTTAACAACTTGGAAGAGCAAAGGGAACTAGAAGAGAAGCATGCCTTTCTCCTAGAAGCCTCAAAACAAATGAAGATTAATACCCTAGATTATAAAAACAAGGTAAATGGGATTAATTTTGGGGATAATACTAGTGGTGAATATCAAGTGCATACTTCCTCTGTGTGAAGTAGATCCCATCCTTTTCTTGCAAAATTTCCATGCCTAGGTAATAGTGTAGTTTTCCAAGATCTTACATCTAAAACTACTTTTTCATCTCTTCCTTAGTTCTCTCAATCAACTTCTCATCACTTCCTTTGATGATCAAGTCATCTACATAGAAAACTATAAACATTATTTCACCATTTGAATGTTTGACATACAAAATTGAGGACTTTATGAAACTACTATTAATGAGATAAGAGTTTATCTTATAATACCAAGCTCAAGGTACCTACTTCAATCCATACAATGCCTTCTTAAACCTCCAAACAATTTTTTTTTTCCTTGTAACTCCTGCTTTTTGGGGATTTATCTATGATGTACCTACCATCCATACATGTGCTTGGCATTGAGATGCAATGGTACATTGTATAGTCGACAGAGATGTATACCGCATCAAATGAAACTTTCGATGAGGAGGAAAATTGCTTCATTGGGATGAATGGAACTAACGACAACTCAAGATAATGAGCATTCATTTATGTATTTAAGTGGTAAAATTCAGTGATTTGGGTATTCAATTGGTAACATTTAGTAGTGAACACATAGATTGAGATATCACTTTGACTATTATTTTCTTGTTATTATATTGTTGGATTAATGGATTGGATATCTTTGGTAAGTCCATTTCTTAAGCTATAAATTGATGGTATAATGTAGCATGTGCCTTGTGATGTTCTAGTTGTGACATTTTTTTATGCACTATTTCCTTTTTCCATCTGGTGAATTTAAGATTCCATATCAGGCTCAGCTCTCAATTACAATAGTTCTCCATCAAAAGTTCTCCTTGTTCCAAAATATCCATAAAGAAGAAGGAATTGATTTGTACAAATTAAGAATGCTACAAGGAATTGTATAGATGCAGTATTATTTCCTAACAAAACATTATTATCCATTGAAAATCTTAGAATTTGAAATTTTTGTTATGTCAAACCTTGGTCCCATACTCAGGAATTGAGAGATTTTGCAATTTCAATATTTAAGACCATGATTTAGTTTTAAAGTGTATATACTTGTTAGAGAGGATATTTGATGTAGACCCCCCTCTCTTCTCGGGGTTTCTCGACCTCCCAGTCAAGGATCTTCAAATACCTGATTTGAATCAGCTCTTTGGGCCTCTAATATACCCATAATTTAATTCACACATGTCCCTTGTTGTTACCCACGCAGGTTCGATTCAGCCGCACTATCTGTTTCTGGTTTTTCTGGTAACTCTTAAATGGTGAGTGCTAGCTCCTCTGGTAGGCCCCTTATTTGATATGACCATGGGATATGAACTTCGGATATCCCCCTTCGCAACTTCGGGCTTTAGAGGTTTTGAATGCAGCTTACTCCTTTTTCCCCAACTCTGAACCGATGAAATCACCCAGACCAGATCTACGGTTCACTCTTCCTCTGATAGCCAGTGGCTGTGATATACATCGGGACTTCAGCTTTGGTAGTTCCAAGCATTCCAATGCCCTTTTCCCCTGAAGTGATTCTATCCGAAGCTACGTATTGAACACCACGTGCTCACCTCAATCCACGGTTGATATTGTCTAGTCAATGCTCCTCTTCTCTTATTTCTCCCAGAGTATCAAACAGCTGAACTGAATACCCACTCTCCAAGTGTCCCCTCGTTCATCAAAAGCTCCTGTTGATGTCAACCTTTGGGACTTGTGACCTTCGTGACTTTACTCTCCAAATTCCCCGAAGTGTTCTATCACCGAAGTGATAGATTTGACACCATGTGTCTATGCAATTGATGGATAGGATTTAGCTTCTTAACTTTGGAGCTTCGGATGAATTTTAGTCAACGGCTCCACTTCCTCCTTTCCTTTTTCCTCGAAGTCCATGATTTGGTGACGCATGTCCTTCCCAGATTGATGGTCACAATGGACTTCGCTAATTCAGGCTTTGGGAGTTTTTCACACTCCACCTTCGCTTTTCTCTCAAGTACCCTTCTTCTGAAACACATAGATCTTCACCACGTGTCCTTCTGGATCCAAAGGTCTAGATCTCTTCATCCTTCACGACTTCACGAAATTTTTTCTTTTCTCTACACAAATCTTCCTTAGCTCTACCTCCCGAACTCTCTGATCCACTGCCACGTATCCTCCCTGATACCGATGGCTAGGATTTACTTCACTCCTTCGGGACTTTGGTGAACCTGCTCCTTAAACACCTTCAAACCTTTGAATACACGAAGTTCCAAAGGACTCTAAGGCTATCCTCCATGCAACTCTCCCAGATCTAATGTTCTGGAAAGATCACAATTCCTCCAAATGGATCTTGCTCATTGATTGAGAAATTTTGAATGGGTTCCTCCCTACTGAAGAACTTTCGCTCGCTACCTCTTCTGATCTTTTTCTTCCTTAAAATTTGAACTCCTCAGAATTCTTCTTCGACACTTAGTTGAATATTAACCCTGTGCACGCCTTGCAATAGGTTTCTTCCACGTAACTTCTTTTTGGGAAACTGTGCACTCCTTGCAATAGTTCCTTACACAACTCAATTGTTCCCCCTTAACTATATACCTTTGAGTGTGTTTTTGCCTACGTACACCTTGCGAGGTCTTCTGCACTCTTTGCAAATAACTTCATGTTATCCCTCCTAAGATTCTAAGTCAAAACAGACTCTATCGAGCCACACCTTGTGGACACTATGCACTCCTTGCAAACAAAGCTTCGCATTATCTCTTCTGATCTTCTGATTCAAACTAAACTCTTTCAATGCACACCTTGCAGACACTATGCACTTCTTGCATAAGATCAAAGAAGAGAAACAATTGAAACTTATCTAATCCTCATGGATTCATATGTTGAACCATGTAATGCATTCATAACTTAAGAATAAGTAATAACAGAGAAATGCAATTAAATAGAAAGCCTACCATCATTCAGATAGACACAATAAAAAAAACATCAAACATTTGGATCAACGCTTCTCTGTTATATTCATTCAAATGGTATGTACATGGGCTCATACAATACTCTTCAGCGGCTTCAACAATAACAACTTCAACAATGGCAACAACAACTATTTCAACAACCTCATTTGGGCGAAAATACATTTTATTTATACAAAAAGAGCTCATAGATCCTTTCCCTCCGACTACCTTAGAGCTATCCTGTCAAATTAAAATCTTTCAACTACTAAGGATTATTACAATAAATGATCAGTACAGATAGATAAGATTGAAAGCTTCAGATATGTACTGCAACTAGCTACATTAAAGAAAATACAATCTCCATCGATCTCACGCGATGGTTTAGCTCCTTATCATTTAATAAGTTATTTAATTTCAATCTTTTCAAGATATTACATGACATGCCATCTTTAAAATTCAAAATCACTTAAACATTTGTGTTAGGGTGCTGAGTTTTCCTCCACTTGCACTTTGATGACGATGCTCCTACATCATACTCCTCTGGAAAAAAATTCATGGACTCTTGTCCATGATCTCCTGCACTAACTTTCCATGCTTCTGAATATCTTCTTTGTTTACCCAACTCGCATCTTCTATTGGGTATCCTTTCCACTTTACCAAATACTCAAAATAATTCTTCCTCTTGGTCTTCTTACCAATCCTTTGATCTATTATTTCCTCCATTTGTGTATTTTCTTCTATAGGCATCTTCTTCTCCCACTAGATCTCTTTCTCATCTTCTGATCCTCTTGTGTCATCTTCCCTGTAAGGATACAGGTCTGAAATGTTGAACATAGGTGATATACTCACACCCTCTAAAAGTTCTATGTCATAATCATTTGCATCAAATTTCCTTAGGATCATGCATGGTCCTATCTTCTTCATTTTCAGTTTGTTATATGTTCCTCTTGGGAACCTTTCCTTCTTGAGATGTGCCAGAACTTGATCTCCCACTTCAAATTGAATTTCTTTCCTATGTTAATCAACTCTATGTTTATATTCTCTATTGTTTTTCTGCAACTACTCTTTGATATGATTATGAAGCTTATGCATTTCTGCAGCGAAGTCTTCTACTCCAACGCTTCTGAATTCACTCTGCTCCAAATATCTCAACTCTGATATTCCTCTTGGCTACATTTCTGCAGTGAAGTCTTCTTCTCCAACGCTTCTCAATTCACTCTGCTCCAAATCTCTCAACTCTGATACTCCTCTTGGTTGCATTCCATATACTATATGGAAAGGACTCTTTCATGTGCTCCTGTTTGGTGAGTCATTGTATAAAAACTCTGCTTGTGATAGAATCTAATCCCATTGGCTACGATGTTCAGTGACCAGACTCCTCAGAAAATTTCCTAAAATCTGATTTACCACCTCAGTATGTCAATCTGTTTGAGGGTGGTGTGTTGAAGTAAAGGACAGTTTCATCCCCAGTTTCCTCCACAATGTCCTCCAGAAATGACCAACAAATTTAGTGTCTCTTTCTGAAACAATACTCTTGGGAAACCCATGAAGTCTCACAACTTCCTTGAAAAACAAATTTGCAATGTGTATTGCATCACTAGTTTTCTGGCATGGGATAAAGTGTGCCATATTTGAGAATATATCAACTACAACAAATATGGAATTGCTTCCCCTTTGTTTTCTTGGAAATCCCAACAAAAAATCCATGCTTATTGCATCCCAAGGCCTATATGGTATAGACAATGGTTGATACAACCCAGTGTTCTGTCGCTTTCCTTTTGCATGATGGAAAATATTACATCTATTCACAAATTTGTTCAGGTTTTCCCTCATGCCTGGGCAATATTATGAACCATTTAACTATGTAAATGTCTTGACATGGCCAAAATGTCCTGCTAAACCTCCACTATGTTTTTATTTCAGCAGATTATCTCTCATTAAGCACTTTGGTATGCACAACTGGCTACCCTTAAACAACAATCCATCTTGAATCAGATACTTTGTCCACTGACTTCTATCTCTCAGAACAAGATTTTCACATGCTTCATATGACTCTTTAAAATATGGATCGTCACAATACATCTCCTCAAGGTGTTCAAACCCTAAGGTTTTCACTCGAAATTCCTACAAAATCAGACATCTCCTACTCAATGCATCAACAACTTTGTTAGCATTACTAGAAATATGTTTAATGACAAAAGTGAAATTTTGCATAAACTCTATCCACTTATAATGTCTTTGATTTAACTTTTCTTGTCTGGTTATGAATTGTAAATCTTGATTATCGCTATACAAAACAAATTCCTTTGGAACAAGATAGTGCCTCCATTTATTTAAGGCTTGAATTACTGCATAAAATTCTTTATCATATGTGGAGTACATCATCTTGGTATCATTCAACTTCTCACTAAAATATGAAACAGGTCTACTGTCCTAGCTCAAGATTACTCCAATTGCAACTCCACTAGAATCACATCAGACTTGAAACATCTTCCCGAAATATGGCAAGACCAGAATCAATTGTTCTATTATCTTCTCCTTTAGTATCCTAAAACCTTTCTCAGCTTCTTCTATCCACTTGAAATACTTGTGTCTCTTCTTCACCGTATCTAATATTGGTGAACAAATTCCACTGAAACTTCTAATGAACTTCCAATAGCAACTTGCTAATCCATGGACTCTTCTCACTTCGAATATGCTCCTTGGCGATGGCCATTCTCTAATTTCTCTCACCTTCTCTGGATCCATCTTCAATTCATTTGAAGAGATTACAAAACCCAAGTAGATGAGTTATGTCTTCATAAAAGAGGATTTCTTCAAATTTATCAATATTTTCTCCTTCTACAATCTTCTCATTACCAATGTTAAGTGCCTCAAATGATCTTTTTTAGTTTTACTAAAGATTAATATATCATCCATATATACAATCACAACCTTACCAATAAAATCTTTTAATACCTCAGTCATCAACCTCATAAAATTACTCGGGGCATTTGTCAAGAAAAATGGCATAATAAGCCACTCATACAACCCCTCGTTTGTTTTGAAGGCTTTTTTCCACTCATCACCTTCTCTCATCCTTATCTGGTGATTTCCACTTTTCAAGTCTATTTTTGAAAAATAGCTTGCTCTGCTCAAACAATCCATTAAGTCATCCATCTTGGGAAAAGGAAATTTGTACCTGATTGTGATTTTGTTTATGGCTCTTTAGTCTATACACATTATACATCCTCCATCTTTTTTCGGACTCAACATAGTTGGTACTGCGCATGGACTCAAGATTTCTCTGACCAAACCCTTATCCATCAAATCCTAGACTTGTTTTTTTGCCTCCTCATTCTCTTGAGGTGTCAATCTGTATGTTTCTTTGTTCAGAAGACTTTCTCCTGGTATTATATCAATGTGATGGTTGATACTTCTGAGAGGTGGCAATGAGCGAGGTAACTCATCCACTACTATGTCAGAAATTTTTTCTAACAGCTCCTAAATTTCTTCAGGCAGATCATCCATAGAAGTACTTGTAAGGATGACTCTAGGATTCCTCAACACAACAAACTGAATCTCATTTTCCTTCTTGAATTCACTTAGGAGTTCATTCCCCCTCATGAGAAGTATACTTGTGTTGGCTACCTCCTTCACCTTTTTATCCTCTATTGGTAGTAGCATGTGTGTCCTACCATTTTTCTCCAAGGTATAAGTATTTTTCCTCCCATCATGAATGAAATTTTTGTCAAACTACCATGGTATCCCCAACAATACATGACATATATCCATGGGAATCACATCACACAAAATCTCATCTCTATATCCTCATATCTTAAATTCAACTAGGCATCGTTTAGTTACCATTACTTGGTGTCCTTTCTACAACCATGAGACTCTATACAGACTTGGATGTGCAGTTGTCTCCAACTCCAATTTTCCACCATTTCTATGGATACCAAGTTATCGGTGCTCCCACTATCAATTATCACCTTGCATACTCTGTCTTTTTTCTTGTAAGAAGTTCTGAACAAATTGTTCCTCTACACTGGTTTTTCCACTTCTTTCTCTGGCTTCAAGAGAACCTTCCTCATCATAAAGGATCTCCCATCTTCTGCGCCTTTTGCTGCAACATTCCACTTCTGCGCTTCTGAAATGTGAGATTCACATCCTCCTTCTTTCTTTCTCTCGGGGCATTCCCAAGACATGTTTCCTGTTTTTCCACAGGCATAACACTTCACCTCTCCTCCTCTGCCTCTTCCTCGAGGAAAATAATTCCTTCCACCATAATTCCTTCCTCCCCTTTCTGAGTGTCTGTGTGGTTTTCCAGTCTCAACCTTGGGATTCTGTGCCTTTTCATGGACAAAAATCCCTTACCTATATTCAGACTTCTTCCTCTGCTTCATTGGCTCTGTTTCCTAGCCAATTTCTCTTCTTCCTTTAGCGCAATTTGATAAGAATCCTCCACTGTCCTTACTGTTATCATGTTGATTTCATCCTGGATTTCATATCTCAGGCCATTTATATACCTGCAAACCTTTTCATCATATTTTTTTCTCTGTCCATCCATGATGTTCAACTTATAGAACTCCTCTGTGTACTCTTTTACTGTCAATCCTTTATGTCTCAGGTTCTTTAACTTCCTAAATATATTTATCTGATAATCTTGGGGTATGAATTTAGCTTTCATCTTGGCTACCATTCTATCCCAATTCTTAATATTTTTCTTGCCTTTGCATCTTCTGTTAGCTTGCAGTTTATCCCACCACAGCGTTGCATGTCCCTTCAATATGGTGACATCATGTTTCACTTTATTCTCTTCATCGACGTTTTCATAGTCGAATTACTTGTCCATTGATATTATCCAATCCAACAATTCTTCAACATTTAAATTTCCTTCGTACATTGGGATTTCTATCTTTTCTCTAGATCCCAATTTCACAACAACTTTCAGCAAGCGTTCTTTTGCAATATCTTCCATTGCATCTTCTTCAACTTCCCTTTCTTCGCTCTCTGCATCACTGACGTCTCCAACATCAGGTGCTCTTCTTTGTGTATCTCCATATCATCTTATCTTGCATGAATTTCTCTCATCTCCCTTTCTACAACTCTATTTTCTATAGGTGGCTCTGCACGTATTCTAGGCAGCATGGTACTAAAATTTTCTACACACAGAGCCCAAAAGAAACTTTTGTTGTTGATACCACTTGATTTTATCAAACTATCTCCTTCACATGCTTCTTACAAAACCTAAATTCTAGGCTTTGATATCACTTGATGTCGACCCCCCTCTCTCCTCGAGGTTTCTCGACCTCCCAATCAAGGATATTCAAATACCTAAGTCGAATCATCTCTTCGGGCCTATAATAGACCCATAATTTAATTCACATAGGTCCCTTGTTGTTACCCATGCAGGTTCGATTCATCCACACTGCTTGTTTCTAGTTCTTATGGTAACTCTTAAATGTTGAGCGCTAGATCCTCTACTAGGACCCTTCTTCAATATGACCACGGGCTATGACCTACGGCTATCCCCCTTCGCGACTTCAGAATTCGACGGTTTTGAATGCAACTTACTCCTTTTTCCCCGAACTCCGAACTGGCGAAATCACCTGGACTAGATCTACAGTCCACGCTTCCTATAATAGCCAATGACTGTGATCTACTTTGGGACTTCGACTTCGAGAGTTCCAAGCATTCCAATGCCCTTTTCTGCTAAATTTCTTCTACCCAAAGCTACGGATCGAATGCCATGTGCTCACCTCAATCCACAGTTGAGATAGTCCTTTGTTCCCACTTTGAACACCTTCCAGTCAATGCTCCTCTGCTCTTCTTTATCTTGGAGTATCAAACCTCCAAAGTGAATCTCCACTCTCCACCTGTCCCCTTGTTCATCAATGGCTCTTGTTGATTTCGACCTTCGGGACTTGTGACCTTTGGGACTTTACTCTCCAAATTCCCCGAAGCGTTATATCGCTGAAGTCACAGATCTAACGCCACATGTCTATGCAATTGACAACTAGGATTTAGATTCTTACCTTCGGAGCTTCGGACGACTTGCGGTCAATGGCTCCACTTCTTCCTTTCCTTTTTCCTCGAAGTCCATGATTTGGTGATGCATGTCCTTCCCAGATTGACAGTCACGGTGCAATTCGCTAATTTAGGCTTCGAGAGTTTTGCACACTCTACCTTCTCTTTTCTCCAAAGTACCCTTCTTCCGAAACACATGGATCTCCGCTACGTGTCCTTCTGGATCCAATGATCCATATCTCTTCGGCCTTCGCGACTTCGCAAAAATTTCTCTTTGCTCTACGTAAATCTTTCGGAGCTCTACCTCCCGAACTCTCTGATCTGCTGCCACGTATACTCCCTGATACCGATGGCTAGGATTTACTTCACTCCTTCGGGACTTCGGCGATCTCGCTCCTTAAACACCTTCAAACCTATGAATACATGAAGTTCCAAAGGACTCTAATGCTATCCTTCTTGTAACTCTCCCAAATCTAATGGGCTGGAAAGATCACGATTCCTCCAAATGGGTCTTGCTCATTGATTGAGAAATTTTCAGTGGGTTCCTCCCTACTGAAAAATTTCCACTCGATATCTCTTATGATCTTGTTCTTCTCTAAACTTTGAACTCCTCATAATGCTTCTTCGACACTTAGTCAAATATCGACCCTGTGCATGCCTTGCAACATGTTTCTTTCACTTAACCTCTTTTTGGGCGACTGTGCACTCCTTGCAGTAGTTCCTTACACAACTCAATTCTTCCTCCTGAACAATATAATGTTGAGTGTGTTTCTTCCTATGCACACCTTGTGAGGTCTTCTGCACTATTTGCAAATAACTTCACGTTACCCCTCCTGAGCTTCTGAGTCAAAACAAATTCTGTCAATGCACACCTTGCAGACACTATGCACTCCTTGAAAATAAAGCTTCGTGTTATCTCCTCTGAGCTTCTGATTCGAACTAGAATCTTTCAACACACACCTTGCGGACACTATGAACTCCTTGCATAAGCTTGAAGAAGAGAAACAATTGAAACTTATCTATTCCTTACAAATTCATAGATTCAACCATGTAATGCATTCATAACATAACAACAAGTAATAACAGAGAAATGAAATTAAATAGAAGGTCTTCCATTCATTCAGATAGACATAGTAACAACAACACCAAACATTTGGATCAATGCTTCTCTGTTATATTCATACAAATGGTATGTACGTGGGCTCATACAATACTCTTCAATGGCTTCAACAATAACAACTCCAGCAATGGCAACAACAACTATTTCAACAACCTCATTTGGGCGACAATACATTTTATTTATACAAAAAGAGCTCGTAGAGATTTTCCCTCTGACTACCTTAGCGCTATCCTATCAAATTAAAATATTTCAACTACTAATTATTATTACAATAAATGATTGATACACATAGATAAGAGTGAAAGCTTTAGATCTATACTGCAACTAGCTACATTAAAGAAAATACAATCTCCATCGATCTCATGTGATGGTTTAGCTCCTTATCATTTAAGAAGTTCTTTAATTTCAATATTTTCAAGATATTACGTGACATGCCATATTTAAAATTCAAAATCACTTAAAAATGCGCGCTAGGGCATTGAGTTGTCCTCCACTTGCACTTTGATGATGATGCTCCTGCATCAAGAGTACATGTATTACAATTGTATGTTTAAGGAAGCCTTGGATTCTTTATCAGACCAACACACATAAAAATAGAGACTCTCAGTTTTAAAACATGTAAAAATAGATATTCATATCTTCTCATCTTAGTTCCTAGAAGTTGTATTCAGTGCAACACCTTATAGTGTGTTGTTGTCCTCTCGCAAAGCTCGAAGAATGAGTTTTTCTCTATTTTTTGATCAAAAAATTACGAAATTTATTAAGAGATCTATGGAATGCATCGCATACAATATACATATGTGTTGAAGATCCATGTGCTACATATAATGTATATCCTGTCACCAACATTTTCTCATGGTTAAACCACATGCAGAGCAATTTTATCAAAGCAACACGAAAATGAAAATGCCTTGGTGTCAACAGAGCTATTGATATTGATAGTGATCTTGATGAACTGGAAAATCATGTATAGCACATTCATAGTGGTGTTGAACTTGAGGTAATATAATAGTTGTTGTAAGTTATTTTTCCCAATGTTTTTTCATTCTTCATGCTTAAAATGTTCTTTTGGACAAAAAATTATAGCTTTTGTATTCTTTAATTCGTAAGTTAATCTGTCCCAATGTTTTGTCATTCTTCATGCCTAAAATGTTGTTTTGGAAGAAAAAAAATTATATCTTTTGCATTCTTTACTTGACTTATATTGATTTTTGCATGATGATCAAACCACATGCAAAGAAATTATATGAAAGAAGAAAGAAAAGAAAAACACCCTGTCAATATAGCTCTATGCAAAGCTACACAACTTCATGTCAATATTGATAGTGATTATGTTGAACGTGACAAGCATGTTCATGATATTCATAGTGTTCGTGGTGATGAACTTGAGGTGAGTGCTATGAAATCACATGTAAGTAAGTATTATTCAAGTACTATTCATTAAAAGGGTGTGGTCGAAACCACCGAGTACAAAAATGGAGTGTCAAAATTCTGCAAAAATCCATATCTTCTAGGGATTCAAGCCATATTACATCAGTCGTTTTTCCTTTTTTCTAGGCCTAATCTATAAAAAACCTATCCTAAGCAGTGTATACCCGGTAATATATATCACTAATATGTATAGAAAAATAGTACACTTTAAAAAAAAAGACATTGGGATTTCTCTCACTATTGATTCCTTGTTGATTGTTGTCCATGCCATTTGGATTATGATCTTCCATGGTCTCCACTGGAACGTTTAGATCTAGAACTTGTGCCTTTGTTAATGCAGACTCACCTCCCATACTTCCACTTGGTTGAAGACTCCCCATGCTTCTATCTCGTTGGTCCAACTATACCTAAAGGGCTTCATTTCAACTCCTCAATGCACCCACCTCATCCTATAGTTGATCGATAAGGGCCTTATGCTGAGAGAAAGTATCAAGGGAAAATGAGATCATTGAGTTGAAGGAGAAGACCCTGATAAAGAGCCTCTAAAAATATCATACATCACCATCTTCCATCTCCTCTTGTTACAGATACTTAGTTGATCTACTTTTAATACTATTTTGACTTCCTTTTAATATAGTAGAGAGGGGATGAACCATAATGTGAAAGCACCCAATTCATCTACTAACTCTACGAGTGTGACTAATATACTTGGAATTGGAATCAACAATTGGGGGGTTGGAGTCTAGAGTCAAGTCCAACCCAGATCCAAACCCAAGACTCCCAATTTCCATCGGAAGTCCTATGCATACATGCCACCCATTTTTTGCACCAATTCCACTCTCCATGTTGCACTTTCTATCCTTGTTGAGGTTAATTATAGCAAGAGTGCCATTATCCTCAACCAACTTAGAAACTCCACATCCTAAAGTTAACTTCCTATCACAAAATATCCTCGCTCGAATTGAAAATGCCTCTAAAATCTATGTTTGAGATGTCAAGGTCCCACGCTAGCTTTGTTCTTAGACATTCTACAACTGTGCACCATAACCAATTACAAAGGACCCATCTTGGGGAAAAACCAATTCACATATTCATAGAGTTGTCAACCCTTGTTTGTTGTTTGGCCGTAGCAACAAGCCCATCTGCCTCTCTATAGGGTCTGAAATTAATTTGGTTGTTGTGCATATGAATTCCCCCAACATAAGGTGGCTTTGAGACAATACCACCAAAAGCAATTTTCACAGGATTCCAGTAAGGACTCTCCTCCTCAAATAAGACAGGGGTAACTATTATTGTGTCCAAGTTCACCGCAGGGTGGCCATGCATATAGTCAATTCCCACGAGGCACATTATCTCCTTAATTGTCCAGAAATCATTTACATAGAAAATGGACTGAATGCATGGTACCTGAATTGTCCTGTGCTTGCTTCCTCCCATGAGTTGTTGATCCTTGTGCTCTTGGATGTTTACACTACCTTCCAGAATTACCCACCACAGGGGGACTTCATCCACATTCCCATCTCTAGAAATGATGTTAGGGTGTCCTTCTTGGAGCTAAGGCATCACACCTAAATCGATGGAATATCTGACCCATACCTCCCTTTCTGATCTCCTCCTCCGTTCATGATCACCCATGAGCATTAGTCACTCTTTCCACCTTATGACGTCCCCTATCGATCTCATCAACAAGACTGCTACTTCCACGCAGTTTATTTGATCCATCCACATGGCTAGAACTTCCTTGTTGACTTTGCATTGGCATATGGTCACAGGGGGAGAGCCAAAGCCACTATGTCATCGACCTCCAAATGACCCAAGGCCTTTCCTATGGCTTTATTATCCATTTCATCTACCTCCATGTTGTTTTTCCTATAAACATGAAATTTTTTTTTATAAAGGCCTCAAAGAGAGTCTAATCTGATCTATCATAATATTTAGACTAAGATATTTTGGAATGGAGCCATAGATAAGGTGTTGAATGATAATTTGAAAATCTCCTACTATATTCAGAACAAAATCCCCCCTATATTTTTCCAACCAGATTCCTTGGTACACTACATAGGCTTCTGCATGGTTATTAGTGGATATGCCAATGTTCCACATATACTCCAATTCTTGTCTTCCTCTGGGGAAATAGAGAACTCCCCCCCGCACATACCTCCCCTTCCTGGTTGTTGTTGTTGATAGATTTATAGATTGATATTTTTATATATGTGTTGGGGAATATGCTAAATATAATTAGAATATAATTGTTGTTGAAACATTTTTCATATCTCAATATAATGTGTATTTTTTTTTGTTTTTGTAGAAATGTAATGATAAACTTCAAGAAGGGGATAAAGTTAGGCTGTTGGATCTATTTGACGGTGTTGTTGTAGGCATTGGGAAGATTCACTTAATATATATTATACATGGATTCAAATTGAAAGGAATAGAAGATGCAAATGTAAATATTTTAAAGGTCACAAGTAACATAGCCCTTGCTTATGAAGACAAAATAGATGGAGTTGTTTGAAAGAGAAAGAAGGAATCTTCACATAGTGGCCAATAAAATATTTGCAAAAAATGACATAGTTGATTTTTATCATGTACTATATGTTAGACAACTTGGCCCACTGCTTTATGCAGTAGTTTGAATGTGTTGTTCATGGATCTTTATCATGGTGTTGTTCACGGATCTTTATCATGGTGTATTTGCAAGATTTGGAAACTCTCAAACTTCGACATTTTTTATTATATATATATCTTACAGTTCATCAAAATTGCATTATATTTTTTAATTGCATATTACCTTATATATATATATATATATATATATATATATATATATATATATATATATATATATCTTACAATTCATCAAAATTGCATTATATTTTTCAATTGCATATTACCTTTTTTTATCGTGTTGTAGCTTGTTCGTATATGTAATATTTTTATTTGCTTTTATGTTTTAATTTAAGTTAAATAATATGTTTATTTCTGCGTTATACAATTTATGGTATTTAATAAATTATTCATATCATATAAATGAAAATTTACTACTAAACTAGTAGTAAATATAATGATTATGCAATTAATAAACAATGTATCAATATACTACTAGTTGATAGAAATCAGTGAAAAAAAAAACAATTAAATAAACTACCAAATGATGACAATTAAAAATTAAAATGACTAAATTTACTACCAATTGACAGAAATAAGTCAATAAAAATGACTAAATATACTACTAATTGACGTCAATTAATAATCAAATTGACTAAATATACTATCACTGAATAAATATGACTCAATATATGACCATTTGACGGCAAAATAATGATTAAAATGACTAAATATACTACCAATGGACGGAAATCAGTTAATACAAATGACTAAATATACTACCAATGGACATAAATGAATGAATCAAAATGACTAAATATACTAACAATTGATGACAATTAATTATTACAATGACTAAATAAATGACTATCATGACTAAATAAAAGACCAGTTAACAACAATCAATGACTAAATAAACGACTAAATATACAACCAAATTGATCAATCAAAACAACCAATAAATAACTAAAATTGGTTTATTCATAAATTTGGTCGTGTTATAAATGACTGACAATAAACTACTAATGGTCACATGGCCAAACTTAGTCATTTATATGCAATTTGTAGTAGTTTTTTTAGTCATTTATTGTTGTTTTTCTACTAGTGACATCACCTATCATGGAAAGAACAATAGGGGAAGGAAGTACACAATTCTCAATCAAATTGTATGATCTATTAATGATGATAGCTATTAAAAATTGTGATCAATTTGTTGGAAATCTTAATATCGATTTGACATTTTTAATAAACCTGTACCTGTAAAAAAAAAAGTGTTCTACATAATGTCAAATTTAGGCCGGTACCGAACAAAAATGCTATATGTGTCCATCGAAACTTGTAATAAAAGAGTGGAGTACAATGTAAACGAGAGAAGTGTATACATATTAGTAGCCAAGGACAAAGGTGAATATGAAGAAATGAATGATTTAACGTACAATTTCATTCATAAGGTACAATTCATTATTGTATTAAATTTTGTGGATTTTGATATTAATATATCATTTTAATATTATGAATGATAAACATTTATTATTGTTATAGTTTTAGCATCATTAATTAATTAAGTGTGTTGCATTTTTTTAAAAGACTGTGGTATGTTTTGATTATGATTATTATATCAATTTATATCTATTTTTCAAAACATGTCATAAAGTGGGATAACAAATTTTCTTCACAACCATTTAAGGTATATATAGTGGRATAACAAATTTTCTTCACAACCATTTAAGGTATATATATATATATATATATATATATATATATATATATATATATATATATATATAWAACAAGTTTAAGGGGTTACTTCAATTTATTTTTGTTAATGTTGTTGAGTATAAAACAAGTTTAAGGGGTTAYTTCAATTTATTTTTGTTAATGTTGTTGAGTATTTGTTTATTTTTTTGCCCCGGGTTCATAGCTCGGGTGGTTGGGTAACATGTTTTTATCCTCCCCAYTCGGGTATAATTCCCACAAAGTGGACATGTTGGCCCATTGTGATAAGGCTAGAATGGTAGATGCCCCCTGGGATCGAGTTTCCACCGTTGGAGCTTCGGGATGTCTCGACCCTTGCTAAGTCATAAGTTTCTTGCTAGGCAAAGGCTTACACATTGTTGGTACTACCTAGGGGTTATAGTGGCAACCAATCGAATTTGAACCTAGGCCTTGTCTAGGTAATCTTGGTGAGTTACCAATTCCTCTAGATCTAAAAAAAAATATTTTCTTTTTTTAATGCCAATAGGAGTTCGTTTTGAAACCTTTTTTCATGAGAAGCACTAGTATACCCTAACAAATTTACTAAGGATGTCAACAATGAATGTAAAGAAGAATCCTTTGGATTTTCTTGTGATATTTCCCTTGAAAATAAACATATATAATATAACAAAATATTTTTAATTATTATGAAGTAATTATATATAAGTTAAAGATGATAACAAAGACGCCTAGATGGGGTGGTAGGGAGGCATAATCACAATGTCAATGTGCATCTAGAGGGAAAATAGGTACATGTGTTGTTCGACGTGTGCTAAGGGGTTGAGGGGACGAGGAATAATGTGGTGTAAGTGGGATGCCATTATGGCTCATCCTCAAGGTTCCAAGACTAAGATGGCCCTTCTTTGTTAAGTGCAAACATGTACCTAAAGAATCACAGAGGAAGAGAGTGTGGATATGGCCAGGATGTTTATGATTCCCTAAGACAGTTTGTTTAGCATTCGTGATGGGAGTAATACTAGGTCAACCAAGAAAGGGGAGGGAGATATTCTACAAAGGCATATTAATATGTTAGTGATAACAAATGATAGCCTTGTTTTGGCTCCTTTGAATTTGGCTCTCTAGAATTTGAAGTGGGAACTTTGGATTGCGAACTGGGCTCACAACCTGTTGGTCAAAGGGTGTCACTCTTGGTACATTAGGAGTGATCAATATTATATTTCATCAAGGTGTCTTGCGGAGAAGGAAAGGATGGAAGGAAAAAGGCAGAGGGAGCATACTCATAGCTAGACCAATGTCATAGATAAATTTGAAAATCTACTCTTTTTTAGGGCTTTCTAATGATAGTCGAGGGTACTATAGAGCATACATATTTTGATAGAGTTCCTAGATTATAGCTATACCAATGTTATTAAAAGCACAATGGTCATGGAAGTTTTGAATTGGATTCATAATATGTATTCTAAGAAGTGGTGTGGAAGTTACAACTATTTTAAGTTGTGACCCAAAATCTTTGTAGGAAATTATTGTGGCATGGTTATCTCTCTATTTATGAATAAGATTGCAATACCGCTAATTCCATTAGAAGTAGAGAGGACATGGCATTTAATATTTAAGGTCATAATAACTATTCTAATAAGAATCATAGAAGTTACATACATTTCAATTTGGATACTCAAAATCCAAGTGAGAAATTATTGTGGCACACTTTTCTTTTTGTTTATAATCCAAATTACAGTAATACATATGCCATTAGAAGTAGAGTGGCATTTCCATTTCTAGATTGGGTTCATAATAGCAAGTATGATCAAAATTGAGAAATTTAAGGACATTTTAAAAATCGACGCATCGTCCAAAGCCTAGTTGCACAAAGAAGCTTCATTGAAAAGTAAGTTATTTCTTCAAAACCCTAGTTCTATTTTTGGAATTTTGTCAGGGATGTTGTATTTTATAGGACAATTTGATGGCCCAGGTACTGAAGACTACATAAATTTATTTAAAGTCATGACTATGTTCACAAAATTGGAAAAGCATTATATACCTTAGTTTACGAGATGGTGCTCACATATGGTGTAAGTCACTTGACTGTGGGAAGATGTTGATCCTTTCATATGCAAAATATGAAAATGTATTTTTAAACAAGTGGTCTCAAGGAATAAAGAATGATAAAGATATTCATAGGGGTTTATTTTCATTTGAAAACCATCTTACTATAGGTTCATGGATGTCTTAACAAGGGAAGGTCATTATTTCTATAAAATCCAGTAGTAAGAATAATTTAATCAAGGTTGACTTAGCTAAAGGATTACAAATCCCTACAAGCATATCTAGAACACACAAGTTAAGGGTAAGAATGCTCAAATTTTAAATATTTGAAGATTATTATGGATAAATATGTTTTGCATTTAGTTTTTCATGTTATAGATATGGATGATGTAGATACTATTCATGGATATCATTGGATGATCTAATTGGGTACGATTAATATTAATGTGCAAAATAAATTCATGAAGCTTTGGTACAAGAAAAAGAAAAACATATTGAATTTTATTTCTCTTATTAAACAACAAGGTCCAAGGTAGCGAAGCAATGATTGTAAGGAAACTAATTGTAGTACCTATAGACCTATGGGATGAAGATTCTTAGGTTGAATTTGAAGAAGATCCCATGGAATCACCCAAATAAGAGCCCCAAGAAGCACATAAAAGGAAGAAGAATCTATAGAACACCATTCCTCAAAGAAACCACAAGTTGAAGAGTTACATAAAGAAGAGCCAATAGCTAATAGTTTTGTAGATCACCACCCATGCCACCATGAGAAATAAAAATGATAAAGGCAAGGTTGTGAACATCAACATACCTACTATAGAGAACCAGAAAAGTATCCAAGATAGAAGTACATGGAGCAATGAAATAAAGGAGTGGTAGGGATATCATAATATCACAATGACAATAGGGAACCAAAGGAGAAACCATAGTTAGTATCAATGTGGTAAGGATGAAGGTAGACCCTGTGTATGAATATCACTAGGATGGATGGATGCTCATGCTTGGTACTGGTTGACTATATTTCATAACAAATCCTATTATAAGGTTTCCACATATTTTTCAAAGAAAAAACATGTGAAGGAGGATGGAATGTAATATACCTAGGGAGCATATGCATGTAACAAGGGAAGTACCAAGGGAGAAAAATTAATGTTCTATGACCATACTCATGGAATAAGGCCCACTAAGTAGTTGGTGTGAACTCATTAGTTAATGTAATGTGTCCATACTCATTGAATAATACTTACAAGGTGGTTGGTGGGTGATAAACATAATAATGATAAGTAGATGGCATATGCCCCAAGGAATTCTTATGAGAGAGTATATACACATGCATATCATTGTATTGGGGATTCTAGATATTGTATTGTAACAATCATCACTTGTGGAGTGATTCCTTCCACTAGGAGTAGTTTATGGTGTCACCCTACATTAAGGGGTATTTTGTACAATCTGGTGTTATCCTAAAGGATATGGTTCAAGATGTATAATAGTCTTTAGTTGTAACTATCTTGCAATAATTTTAGAAATCAAGTTGTTCTAACTGTCGGAATAAAAATAGTTGTTATCATTGTCTTCTTGATTTTCATATTTAAATCGAACAACTTGTCCCTCATTGCATCTAAGGACCTTTGCTCAACAATAGAAATATAGTTATTCACTTCATTTGGGGACTTTTTCTCAACAAACTTACATATTTTTAAATTAATAGTTTTCGATTGAGACATCAATGAAAATTTAGCATAAACATCTACTTCCCTTTGTATTTCCTTACCTTCAACCTTTTGAACCTTCAAGAATACCTTTTCATCCCAACTTCTAGGAATAATATCAAGATGTAATGCTTAATAGTTTCCATTGTTGAGACCAACCTTTTTACAATGTTTAAAATGCAATTTCTTCTTTTGTGTAGCATTAAAAGGTTTATTCTTTCCCTTCTACTTCCCTTTTCCTTCTTAGGTTTCATTCCCTTTGTTATGGAAAATCTTGATACATTAGGTCACAACTTACCATGTTTTCTTTCAATATGCATGGTATTTTTGCATGCCTCATCAAGGATCTTGTCCTAAAAAAGAATCGAATCTTATAATGTGGCTTAACAACTCATCGATGTAATTCATCATCACCTTTCCTTTGGATTGGAAGATACTTAGTTGGATGCACTTCCTTCTAAACTTAGTTATATATTTGTGAACTCATTTTCCTTGTCTTTATCTAAAATGGCACCACTTGAATTCCTGATGTACTTCATACCCATAGGATAAAATTGGTTCTTAACAAGTGTTTTGAACTTCTCCCAATATATAACTTGTTATTTACTTAGTAAGAGATATCTCATGACATGGAATTTCCCACCATAGAATCCATATCCCTCCATCTTTAATCGAGAAAAATAAGAATTTATTTGTTTGTTGAACTTGTAGAAACTGAAATATGCCTCAAGATACCTCAACCAATTACTCAATGTATCAGGGTCCATATGACTATCATAAGGCTTTATCTCCACTTTTTCTTCAACTCTAAAAGGGATTCTAGAAGTCTGATGTCATCTCCCCCATGAAAGGTTCTTTCCCTATCAGTCTAGGAACTCTCTACTTTCTCCTATTTTTGTGAAAAGTTTCCTCCCTTCTATATTAATTCTTATTGTCCATCACTTAAACCAAATTTTGCAATAGTTATACAATCCCTTCTACACTTGACTTTGTTCCTATGAACCTAAGTGTTCCTTCATTGGTCTCATGGTCATCTACCATCTTAGTTTGAATTAGATCTCGATTATCAGTTATTCTAAGAAATAATGGATATTTACTCAATGACTATCCAATTCTAGGTTTCACCACACACTCCTTAGGAAACAAGAACCATGTTTTTATATGAAACTAATCTATCTTCAATTGGACAAGTCATAACTAGCCAATTTATCTACACCATGGATTAAATTAAACAAATACTATGTCTTCTGAATATTATGGATTTGATTTATTTCCTTATATATCATCAATAGAATAAGAAAACAAAGTATAATATACACAATATTCCACACAAGATATGCCAATTTTTTAAGGAGAACCCTCTTGGGAAGAAACTACAATACATGTTTCATTCTAAGACTCTGTAGATTAGTGATTTGGATTATGTTGAGAATGAAATCAAGATAGCAATAGTAGGAGAAATAACACAAACATATTGAAAAGTGCACAATAATATAGTGAAAAAAAAACTCTATTAATGAATGAAATAGTGAAAGCACTGCAATATGCAAAGTAATACACACTAGCTCAAACAGTGGTATTTTATCTTTGAGAAAAGATGTGTTGGCTACACTCATTCACAAAAAATCCATCCCAATAGGATAAAAATACCTTTTAACATAAATTTTAAGACCCTAGGAGGAAAAAAACATAAGATCCAAAACCCTAACCCTAGCAATGAGGTGGAAAAGGAATGGAGGCTCTGAGGAGCCTAGTTAATACATCAACTTCTTGGGGTCATGAATGTCACATACAAAGTCCATTTGGGGTGTTTCTTGGATTGTTACAAAGTTTATTTCAATATCTATGTGTTTGTAAATCTTTTTAATCGGAGTCAATCACCAAAAATGTAGGGGAAGTGCCCCAAAAAAACATCAAAATTTTAGGGTCTACAAAATTATTCTAAAGTTGGAAAGGTGTAGGATTGTTTCTAGGGAAGTGGTAGATTTAGGTGGCCACTTATATCCACCTATATCAATTGTCCCCATTTAGGGAGAAATGTTATTCATTGTATCAACTTCCTTCATTGGATGGGGAAACTTCTACTGAATCTAATTATCAGTGAACCACTTGTACTAGTGAAGAAGTTTCCTTGCTCTGACAACCTGATAGAGTAGTATATTCTATTGGTGGGTTCCCTTCATCTTGGTGTCCATTATCCAGTAAATTATGGTCTACCGAATGTATTCATGGTTGTGTTTTGTAGGGACCAGGTGCTCTACCACCTCTGAGGTGGAAAATATGGTCGAAGTAGTGTTACAATAAATACAAGGTGTAAGAAGGAAAGATGGGATATTCAAATCAAAAGAATTCCCATCAACAACCTTAGAAAGGAAAAATTTAAGGACATACATTTATATTAAAGTGTAGAACCTTGACGAATCGTATTAGTCCTTAATATGCAAATTGTAAAATGTTTGGTGATATTTTTATAAAAATATTCAAATTTATAAGAATTTTATATAGTTTTTATAAAATTTTGGCAATTTTTTAGGTTAAATCATTTTATCCTATAGAATTTGGGTGAATCATTTTTAGAAAAAATGGAAAATGGGAAAAATCATGGAAAATTAGCCCATGGGAAAAATTTATCCCTAAAATTTTCCTTGGACCTTAGTGATGGTGTCAAGCTCATATTGAAGAAGCATAAGATTCATATGGGGGCCAATGAGATGCTCTTTAGGAAAGTGTAACCATACCTTATCACCAAATTGAAACTTTGAAGACATCGATGTTGATCATGTCATTTCTTGTACTTGACATTGGTTTTCTACAAAATATCATGAATTTGTGGTTGGATTTGTTGGATATGTTCAATAAACTTGGCTTCTTTCTCTAACTTTATCTAAGCATGGGAGGACTCTTGTTGTGTAGATGAAATACATGGAGCTATGTTAATTAGGGATAATGGATAGAATCTTAGGCATGCAAAAAATGGTTATGGACAATAAATTGTAAAGGGTTATGTTGTAGCTATGCTGAACATAAGGAAGGTTTTCATCCTGTGTATGTGTATGATTGGAGTTGTACTTTCTAAGGATATGCAAAATTGTCCTATTGACTTCCTATGTTGGTCCATTGGTCTAGGGGTGGAAGGAAGTTGACTTTGTCATCTTGGCGTCCACCATTGACTATTGAATATACCATAAAATTCTAAAGAACCTATTGTCCCAATATGAAAAAATGGTTTGTGGTATCCCAAAATGAAATGTGTTCAAAGAAGAGATTAGCAATGGATTTTGTTGTGATTCTCTTCTTACAAGGTGCCAAATTTTCCATCTTAGATAACCGATGAAAAAACATAAATACACAATCATTACCATTCTTTTTTGAGGGTAGGCCTAATATATAATCCATAGAGATTGACTCCCAAGTTTTATCTAGAGTAGGCAAAGGAGTGTAGAKCCTTTGCTTCTTGATGGAAGGTTTAGAAGTGGCATAGGCAGTGCACAATATGATATACCTTCTAAATTCTTGCATGATCTTTGGCTAGTATAAGTACTTTTGTAGCACCACCACTAGATTCTCCATGCTAAATTTCCTTKCCACTTGACTATAATGGGGATCCCAATTCAACTTCTCATGCTCACCTACAAGCGCATAGAGATGATCCAAATGGCATAGAATTCCAACCTATAGGTGAAAGTATGAAACTTGTTTACATGTTCCCATTCTCTCATATGTAGTAACGAAGTTAGGATCACTTTCATTCAACTAGGGCCACCTAGAGGTCTCATGTCCACAAGAATTAAGCATTGTAGTTACTGACACAACCAAAGGTTGGTTGATGTAGTGTGTAACTCTATTTATGCTACCCATCTTGTACTGGATGTTCAAGTGGATTTTTTGAAGGTACATGGACCACTTTTAATGGTGGTCATTTTGTGACCTTCCTACGTTTGTATCAATTGTAGAGGATTGTGGTTAGTTTTTGTAACGTACCCAGTGCCAAGCTGAGCAACATTACATGCGGAAACTCATTAAATTATTAAGATTTATTGATAATCAAATTTTTGCCACTTACCAGCCACAAATCACATGCATATTTGACCATTTGACCAATACTACAGTTCTAAATGCATCTAACAACATATATTGTATATTAAACATGAATACAATTGTTCATGCAACAATAAACACACACCATTCATATAAATTATTTACACAACAGAATTTAACATAAGACCATAACATAAACACTTATATGTTAATGCTTAACCAACTGGATGCAAACGAAGGATGAACCTCGCAGCCATAGGCACTGCTAATCATTTTCTCTCATCAGCAAGCCACCCCCGAGCTGAGGATATGATTCCACAAGGATATTTGGCCCACTAGCTATCCACTCTCCACACAGAGCAGCCCCAAACCCAGGTTCTAGTCTCACGGCAATTCCAAACCTCCAGGTTTCTCTTTTGCCCACAACCTGCACTACCCAAGGAATGTACCCCCTTCAGTACTCACAGTCCCTCGGGTTGTACCATTCATTTATCGGTACCACTAGTGCATTCAGTTGGCCAGGAATCACTCAGTTTGGAACTCTAGGAATTCTCAGTTGTTCCATGTTTTCTCACAACAACCTTTACAAGGCTCTGAGACATTTCATCAACGAGAAATCACACCACATGATTACAACCCAATTTACCAGCACATAGGCCTCTATCTCAGCATAAAAACATAGCCAAACAATGTTTTCCTTCAAGTACACTATGGTTGGTCCTATTCCTAGAGCTTTTCCCTTCTTTTCCACTCAAAATATGTATGTAAAAATTGTCCCCTCTTTTGCAATATATGAATTTCCTCTTCTTCATTTCTTGCTTGACTCACACTCCTATCAAGGATGATTATATTGTTGGATCATGTTGTCATTGATGACAAAGGATTGATTGATTAATGTCAAAGGATTGATGTCAAGAGATTGATTGATGCCAAAGGATTGATGTCAAGGGATTGATTGATGCCAAAGGATTGATTGATTGATGTCAAAGGAATGTCTTGTCATAGCATACTAATGTAATATGTATTGTCTTTGATGTGAATGGATTGATGTCAAGTGGAATCATAGTTATATGATGTCATGAGAGTTGTCATTGATATATGATGCATAGATGTGGGTTCATTGATATATTATGCATAGTTGGATTGATGTAAAGATGACTCATTATTGTCTTGATAAGAAGTACAAATGGATGAACTCCAAAGTGGTCCCCTTATGGTGAAATCCCTCATAGGAAGACGCTTTTCAGTTGAGTGTCTTATCATGGTTTATAGGAAGTACAAATGGATGAACTCCAAAGTGGTCCCCTTATGGTGAAAGCTCTCACAGGAAGACGCTTTGTGATTGATTTATCCTAGAAGTATGGTTAGAGAACCCATACGTAATTGTGGAATAATGATATGAATATCAGATAATTTGTCAGTGAAACTATCCTAGATGGATAGTTCTTGGCATTCCATTTCCGGTGGTATGTGGAACGTCACATAACTCCTCACGGTTTGAGATTTATGGCCTTACAAAGTTGGAGGACCATCATATGTTGGCTTGAAGCCCCAATAGGTCAAAGAAATCAAAGTGTTTGCAAAGAAGAAATTATTTAAAATTAAAGTGACAAAGTCAAGAGGATTATTTAAATAATAAAGTGAAGTGGAAAAATCAAGGAGGATTACTTAAATAATAAAGTAAATGGATAAATTTCTATTTTTGGAAAGTAATTATGAGAAGGTTGACCCTAAAACGAGGAAAGTGGGTTAAGTGGTCAAGTGGCTATTGGATACATGGACAAGTGGAAAATTGGGCAAAGTTGGACATAGGTGACTATGTGGACAAAGTGGCTATGTGGACAAAGTGACCTATAAGATGCTTCTAAGAAAGCCACTTGGAGAATATAAATAAGAGGCAAGGGGTCTCTTGTAAAATAATCTCTTGAGCATATATTGAAGATATATTCTGAGAGAGAGAGAGAGTCTGGAGGATCTCATGGATGCATCAAAGTTTCTGTATGTCTAATATCTTGATGGTGAAAGTTTCAAAAGTTTAGGAAACCTAGTTTTTGAAGGAGTACACGAGTCACAATGGGCCAACATGCGTATATGCGTGGGCTATAGTGAGGCAGGACGCGTACACACGTAGGCTGAAGGAAGGCAGAGAACGTACAGTTGGATGAAGTCATGGAGACTTGAGTGTGAGTTGATGCCAGGATCTTGAAGTCTAAAGTAAGTTCCAGATCTGCATTCTATGGGCTCAGATCTGCCATAGAAACTATGGTATGGTTACATAGTTGTCTTTTGGATACTCTTACTTATTGTATGGTGAATTCTTAAGGCATTCTTGGCATGCTTGTTGTGGTATGGTTATGTTGGTTGATTGATAGAGTGATAAACACTCTTATGGTTCAATACTGATATGATTTCCATAGTATATTGGTTACTTATGTTTGAGTAGCATTCATATTGTATGGTTGAGGAGCATGAGTGTAAGTTGTTGGAGAGTATGGATATGTTGAGATTGGTTATGGTGCATATTGGACAGTGAAAGACATAAGTTGATGTGACCAAAGGTTGTAGAGGATCTGAGTTTCTTATGGAGAGAAAACCCTAATTGTTCTGAATGAATACGCAGGTTGTAGTACAGATAGGCCGTGTACATATGCGAGATGTACTACTGGTAGGGCGCGTACATATGCGTGCTGCACTACCGACAGGGTGCGTACCTGTTGACATATTGGTATCTATTGAGGATTTATTTCTCTTCTTAGTTGATGTTGATTTGTGTAAGCTAAGTCTTGCATTGTAGCGCTGGTGCTCTTGTGGAGTTGTAACTCTATTCAGTTGTTGTTGATAACCCAAGGATTGTAGTCTGTAATAAAAAGAAAATTGTACATACATTTTGTGTTCTTTTTGTTCCTTGTGGTGATGACTTATTGATGATATATGTTGATGGTATATTTTGTTGATGTATGTTCACATTTAACTGGTTATAAATGACAACAATAAGCAATGAGTAAATGATGATTGTTAAGGTGTTTTGTGAAGGGGAAGTTTTTTTTGAAAAAGATCCCTACACTGATTCACCCCCCCTCTCAGTGTGATCGGTGTGTCCAACTATTGGTATCAGAGCGGGTCTTCACTATAAGCCTTAAAAAGCTTGGAGGAGATCCATGGACACACAAATGGATGATGAAGTTCCAGTCCTTTATGAGGAAAACTACTTTACATGGAGAATAGAAATGAAGGTGCATTTGAAGGAAATAGGAGCAGGTGTTTGGAAGGAAGCTATTGGTGGATCATTTCCTTTGAAGAACAAGTCAAATTTTGTAGCTCAAAGGGAAGAGAAGAAGAATGATGCATTGGCTCTCAAGACCATTCTTAGTGGACTCTCAAGTTCTATCAAAGAGAGCATGGGACAATGCACTTCCGCCAAGAATCTGTGGCTAAAGCTAGAGGAGACATACTAAAGTAAAAAGGAAGACCTTAAAGATAAATCCATCAAGAACAATGAAGGTAAATAATCTATGAAATCCTCTATTTGCAATGAGTCTAAATGTGATGATGTTGGAAAAAAGGAAGACCTTGAAGACAATTCTATCTAGATGAATGAAGGTAAAGAATCTCCAAAAATCCCTGATTGCAATATTTCAAAATGTGATGGTGTTGAATATTTCTCTACAAGTGAAGAAGAAAATCTAGAGATAGTATGTGTAGAATTAAATGATAGTTATCCCATGGAAGAAGTAGAAGAATAACTATCAGAGCTTAAGCAAAGTTGAATGGGGTCTATTTGAATACAACTATGACCATTGTTACATATAATATAGTTATCTTTCTGAGAACACTAAAAAGTTTCATAAAAGGAATCAAAGGCATATCTTGAAGTTAAAGGAAATTCTCAAGGAACAAGAAGAAAGTAAAAAGACTCAATTAGAAGACAAAGAAGAAGAGATCAAAAGACTAAGAAATGAAATAGAAGAGAATAATAAGCTAGATGATGATATTAGAAAAATTCTTGAAGTTAATGTCCATCTCAAGACCCAAATTGAAGAATCCAAAATGGTAGAGGAATTACGAAAGAATCAAGTAAATGAAAAGGAAGAGTCATGTCATAAGTTGGAAGCTGAAGTTGTTGATCTTAGAAATAAAGTAGAAAAGTCAAACAAATTATTGAATAGCTCAACAATATTGAATGAGATATTGGATAGTCAAAGATCACCAAATGATAAATCATGTCTTGGATACAACAAAGAAGCTACACATGTTGAAGCAAGCACCTCAAAGAAGCATGATGTAAGTCCCTCACTCTCAAAGGATGGAAATAATGTTGCAAGTCAACCATCTACACAAGGCAAGGAAATTTTCAAAAGAAAAAAGCAAGGAAGACATCAAGAAGCCATATTTACACCTCAAACAAGAGAGACACCTTCAATATGGACACCAAAGAAAAGGTATGAAAATGTTTTTCATGGTCATTGCTACTCATGTAATGAATATGGTCACAAAGCTTTGGAATGTATATATTATGCAAGCAAAGATAAAGAAATATTTCATAACACCCTAAGGTGTTGGATATGTAATCAAGTAGGACACATTGATGTTCATTGTCACATCATGAGATGCTACAGTTGTAGTGGATTTGGTCACAAATCCCAGGATTGTTGGAACACAAGAAGAAATACCATGATGAGGACTTCATGTAGCATGACTAGATGAAGGCATGAAGATAGGAAGGAAGACAATTTTGAAAATATGGAAGCTCAGAGCTCAAGTTCTGAGAAGCAGGGACACCTTCAGAAGTGGGTAAAGAAGACTGAACAACCAGAGAAGAATGGCATCCTTAAAGAAATCTCAAGTTTGTCATCTTCAAAAGAATACACGGGTTACAATGCAAACAGTCATGTACATATGCGAGCTGACTTATAAATAGGTCATGTACATGCGTGAGTTGTCTGTGCAGCAGGCCGTGTATATGTGGTATAGAGCCTTGGGAAAAAGGCTATGCACATGGGTTGCAACATAATATGATGGTATAACTCTGTGTTGTAGGGTCTTACATGGTTTGTTGCAAGGTCTGACATTGTTTGTTGCAGGTTTTCATGATTACATATTGGCATACATAATTGATGTATGTATGGTGGTGAAATATGGTTGAGTGTAGAAAGATTATCTTGGATACATGGTACTAACCCTAGGGTGTGTATTGAGACACTTTTCTGTTGAGGAACAATGTTGGCAGTGATAGTGAAGTTATGACACCTTGGTTATGAGATATATCATGATGATGATAGTTATCATTGATCTATTGAGACACACTTCTAGTACATATAGTGTTGGATGCTTAGTGTTTGCTGAAGTGAATGGAGGTTAATACAGATTTGTTAGGGTACATGGCTGGTAAATATTTTGAGTTTCCTTGATTTATCTTATGATGTATTATTGAGGCATATTTGTTGGATATCTTGGTGCATGCATTTGGCATATGGTTGAGCTACATAGTGGGACATGTAGTTGATGAGTTGATGAGGTGGTCATGTTGTACATCATTGATGGGCCATAGCTTGATCTATAGTTGATGCATGATTGGTACACTTTTGGTGCATTGTTAGAGGTACCTCCTAGCAGTATGATTGGCACATCTTTTATGGATAATATGGCATACATGTATGAGGAAACATTTTGATTGTAGCTCATCTTGTTGTGGTATTGGTGCATGGTTGATGCACTTGCTTAATACAGGTGGTGATACATGTTTTGTGCAATGTTGATCCACTCATAGATGGCATATGCTTGTGGGTGATAGTACTTGGCTAAAGTACACCATTGGTATTACTTGATTAGCATATACTTTGGTACATGATATATGGGATGATATAGTTGAGACACTTTATTGATTGAGATACATGGTTGTGGCACTTGATTCATGGTGGAGGCATATCATGAGTGATATGACACTTGTTTGTGGCACATGGTTGGAATGTTTGTAGAAAAATATGGTTGATACATTCCTTTAATGATATCTTATGGCATATTCTATGATATTAATGTACATCATTGATGTACATGGGTATTGTGCATGGTTAGCACATGATGTACTTGGTTGATGTATTGTTCATGATTATGTATTCATTGTTGACATGCCTTTTTCTTCATGATGTATGGTATGGCATGAGTTTTGATGCATGGATAGGTCCAAGGATCATCATAGAAAGAGAGGTTGATCTATGTTGGGGTTGAGCAGTAGAATTTGCAGTAGAAGCATATTGCAGTGATAGCATATTGTTCATATTGCAGAGAATATAGGGGGAGTCATTCTTCTTCCCATGATTCCATGAGGATATATTTTATCATATGCAAAGATAAATACTTGGAAAGAGAGCCCCTTACTTGGAGAAAGAGCACAGAGGCACAGTTCCAGTGGGAGCGATGGTCACGGGAGGGGCATGAGAGATATATCTTTAGCATTACATCAGAGTGATATCCCTTGTTCAAAAGGGGAGAAATTATTCATAAGAAGATCAAGTCATCCAGTTTAGGGGAGCAGCCCCAAGGAGAGTTTGGGCAGGGGGAGCAGCCCCAAGGAGAGAACTACCCTTTACCATTGATTTCAAAGGGGGAGAGATAGTCACATTGATGTGATTGAGATGAATATTGATGTAGAGCAATTCCTTGTCTACATGTTGCCATCAATGATTGGTGTTGAAATCAATGTTGGTATTACCATCAATGCCAAAGGGGTAGATTGTTGGATCATGTTGTCATTGATGCCAAAGGATTGATTGATTAATGTCAAAGGATTGATGTCAAGGGATTGATTGATTACAAAGGATTGATTGATTGATGTCAAAGGTCAAAGGATTGAAGTCAAAGGAATGTCTTGTCATAGCATACTGATGTAATATGTATTTTCCTTGATGTGAATGGATTGATGTCAAGTGGAATCATAGTCATATGATGGCATGCATAGATAAAGATGGATCAATGAGTTGTCATTGATATATGATGCATAGATGTGGGTTCATTGATATATGATGCATAGTTGGATTGATGTAAAGATGCCTCATTATTGTCTTGATAAGAAGTACAAATGGATGAACTTTAAAGTGGTCCCCTTATAATGAAATCCCTCATAGGAAGACACTTTGCATTTGAGTTTCTTACAATGGTTGATAGGAAGTAAAAATGGATGAAATCCAAAGTGGTCCCCTTATGGTGAAACCCCTCACGGGAAGACGCTTTGTGATTAACTTATCCTAGAAGTATGGTTAGATAACCCATACGTAATTGTGGAATAATGAGATGAAGACCAGTGAAATTTTCAGTGAAACTATACTAGATGGATAGTGCTTGTCATTCCATTTCCGGTGGTATGTGGAATGTCACATAACTCCTCATGGTTTGAGAGTTATGGCCTTACGAAGTTGGAGGACCATCATATGTTGGCTTGAAGCCCCAAAAGGTCAAAGAAGTCAAAGTTCTTGCAAAGAAGAAATTATTTAAAAGTGAAGTGACAAAGTCAAGAGGATTATTTAAATGATAAAGTGAAGTGACAAAGTCAAGGAGGATTATTTAAATAATAAATTAAATGGATAACTTCCTATTTATAGAAAGTAATTATGAGAAGGTCAACCCTAAAATGAGGAAAGTGGGTTAAGTGGTCAAGTGGCTATTGGATAGATGGACAATTGGAAAATTGGGAAAAGTTGGACATATGTGACTATGTGGACAAAGTGACCTAGAAGATGCTTCTAAGGAAGCTACTTGGAGAGTATAAATAAGAGGCAAGGGGTCTCTTGTAAAATAATCTCTTGAGCATATCTTGAAGATCTATTATGAGAGAGAGAGAGAGTCTGGAGGATCTCATGGATGCATCAAAGTTTCAGTATGTCTGAGATCTTGACGGTGAAAGTTTTGGAATTTCAGAAACCCTAGCTTCTGAAAGAGTATGTGAGCAGCAATGGGCCAGAGTGCGTATATATGCAGGCTACAGTGAGGCAAGATGCGTACACACACTGGATGAAGGAAGGCAAAGTGTGTACAATTGGATAAAGTCATGGAGACTTGAGTGTGAGTTGATGCCAAGATCTTGAAGTTTGAAGCAAGTTCTAGATCTTCATTCTATGGGCTAAGATCTGCCATAGAAACTCTGGTATGGTTACATAGTTGTCTTGTTGGATACTCTTACTTATTATATGGTGAATGCTTAAGGAATTCTTGACATGACTATTGTTGTATGTTTATGTTGGTTGATTGATAGAGTGAGCAACACTCTTATGGTTTAGTACTGATATGATTTCCATTGTATATTGGTTACTTATGTTTGAGTAGCATTCATATTGTATGGTTGAGGAGCATGAATGTAAGTTGTTGGAGAGTATGGATGTGTCTATATTGGTTATGGTATAGATTGGAAAGTGAAAGATAGAAGTTTATGTGACTAAAAGCTGCAAAGGATATGAGTTTCCCATGGAGAGAAAACCCTAATTGTTCAGAAGGAATACGCAGGTTGTAGTACAGACAAGTTGCATACATACACGAGTTGTACTACTAGTAGGGTGCGTACATACATTTGTTGCACTACTGACAGGTCATGTACCTGTTGACATATTGGTATCTGTTGAGGATTGATTCCTCTCCTCAGTTGATGTTGAGTTGTGTAAGTTGAGTCTTGCATTGTAGAGTTGGTGCTCTTGTGGAGTTGTAACTCTATTCAGTTTTTGTTGATAACCCAAGGATTGTAGTCTGTAATAAAAAGAAAATTGTGCATACATCTTGTGTTCTTTTTGTTCCTTGTGGTGATGAATTATTGATGATATATGTTGTTGATGTCTGTTCACATTTAACTGGTTATAAATGACAACAATAAGCAATGAGTAAATGATGATTGCTAACCAAGGAGTTTTGTGAAGGGGAAGTTTTTTTTGAAAAAGAGCCCTACACTGATTCACCCTCGCTCTCAGTGTGGTCAATGTGTCCAACATATACCTCAACACATTCTTTCCAATAACTATGGGATGTGACCACTCAAACCCACCCTCTTACAAGATTTTAATGATTGGCCTCTCATACACTCAATCAACAAATAGAAGGTTATAAACAAAGATAATAATATCATGAATGTGGGTTGGATTAATACCCATGAATAATTCCCCCTTGGAGCCCTCTCTCTCATGGAATCATATCCCCCCATCATTCTTCATCTCTTTCATATCACAACCAACGATTATTACTTTTATTAATCATTTCAATGTTCATAATATGCAAATCGGCCGCCGACCACTTCAAATCAATACGGGCTATTTTCGCCAATGCATCGGCTCACCAACCTTATTCACATTTATACAATTACATTATAATTCACGGGGATTAGAACTAGGGATGTTAAATCCCTTCCCCCTTATGTTTTCACTGTCCTCAGTGCACAACACCCTATAGGTGTAATTTCATTTTACAATTCTAACTCCCTAACCCATAATCAACATATAGGCTCTCTATCCCAAAATCACACAGGCATTCTAGCCTAAACAAATTACACAGAAAGTTTGTACTCAATACCACAGATTCATAGGCACATATGACCCAAAAAATCACAAATACAAAGGCAACCTGTCCCAAAACATATACATAAGCCACTGACATTCTCCTACAACTTTCCCTATTTCCATTAGCTCTCTTCCCATTGACCTCCCCAACCCAAGGAATGTAGTCCCATTTGTTTATCAAGGTTGAACTAGGGAATGTTACCCCTTCATTGTCCTTGGTCCCTCGGGATGCACCATTCATTTATCAAGGTCTCTCTAGCATAGGTAACTAGGAATCTCATAGTTGGGAACTCAAGGGACTCACTGTTTGTAACTCAAGGGACTCATTTCTAGGAAGAATATCAGTAAAATAACCAGCAACATCCTAGCTATTGTAGTGTGACTCACACAAGAGGCACTCTTCAGGCCTGAAAACATGGTTCTTTGACAGTGCAACTTACACTAGAGTTCACTCTTCAACCTAGTTCTTCAACAGTGCAACTCACACAAGATTTCACTCTTTAGGCCAGACAACCTGGTTCTTTGACAATGCAACTCAGATAGTATTTCACTCTTCAGGCTTGACAACCTTGTTCTTCGATATTGCAACTCACATTAGAGTTCACTCTTTAGGCCTGACAACCTGGTTCTTCGATAGTGCAACTCACACAAGAGTTCACTCTTCAAGCCTGACAACTTGGTTCTTCGACAGTGCAACTCATCCTCTAGGCTCAGACATCCCTTTCACTATTATACAGTTCCTCAGGTGATCCATCATTTTCCAAGGTGTTCTTGCGTAGAAAAATGCCAACTTTCTGCTAGACTTCCACTAGAAATATGTAACCTATGGAAATCATCCCATCTACATTACATGCATACAATTAGTATGAGACATCATCATATAATTATAAAATTTCAAATATGTTTTACACAGGAAAGCAAAATTTCCCAAACATGAGTCTTTTTGCTCATAATTGTTTGTCTCTTGCAATAGTAGATATTAGTCTTCCTTACGGGATTACATCCTTGCCATATCCAAGACCATTTCCCCTTCAATTTTTCCAATTCCATGCAGCCAAACAAATTGTTAGTATATCGTAACAATTTTCAATTATTAATTTCTAAAATATGATTATACAGGAAAATAAAAATTCCCACACATAATATTTATGCTCATTATGTTCGGTTCTTGCAGCTGTAGATATCTGTCTTTCTTATGGAATACATCATTTCCATATCCAAGACCATTTTGCCTACAATTTCCTCAACTTTCTTTCAGCCAAAAAAAATTGTTAACACTCATGCATATTTTTAGCAGTTCATGAAACGATATCAGAATTGTATCTACCCAATAATTCAATCATTTCCAACCATTATTCACATTAAAATGGAATTCTACCATTCACCATATTATCTATAATGACATTATCATTCATTGTACATACATTATTAGCACATCAAGTTTTTCATAATGTAATCAAACTTTACCAATAAATAAAACCAATGTGCCAATAATCCTCACCACATTTATACAATGCATCGTTGCATTGATTATGGAATACCATATGTTCATGTCATGTATTCAACAATGTGAGTTGGAAGATATGGCCCATGCCTCAATACACCATCCAAACTCTTCCCCAAAACCTATCTGATCCTTTAGATACCTTCCTCTTCAACCCATACACAACACTAGAACATCATCCCTTAGTGTTATTTAGTGTAGGAAAAAAGGCTGCAGTCCAAACCTTAGTTACATAGGGAATAACCACCATGAAATTGGATGGCACTATATCCTTTCCATATCCAAATGCATCATGGCCTTACACATGACCATCTCAAATGACATTCATTGTTATAGCAGGATTATTGTCTCCTGACTTAACTCGGTTATGGATTCATAACCAACATAACATAATATGCAATTAGATTTCCCATAAATGCATTCAAGCAACAACTAATATCTTCATACTCAAGGCCTCCCTCCTTTTAATTGATTCAAATATTGATATTAGAATGACGAAATTCTTACCTTCATTCCCTTCAACATTTATACTTTATAACAACCCCAAATGCATACCTGCATGGTTGTTATCAATTTACTTGATGCTACCTGATCTTTTTACATTTGTAGAATCTCGTCGACTCCCTTCACTAATTTTATTGGTCAACATTTTCTCCATCTTCATTTGTATTTGTATGTGTGGATACCATAAGAAACAATATCGTCATGCTATAATAATGTTTCCTCGATACAAAATCCATCATTAGTTTTATTCAAATATCATAGCATCGTTATTTCATATAT
>JASDQU010306679.1:126171-140113 GCA_032191745.1 Picea mariana
TTCTTCTTTATTAGTATCTTCAATCGTCAGTTACATCACAGAGCCTTAAACCCTTCTTTGCATAGGACAGGAGATCTGTGCATCTCACTAGATCCTTCTTCCTTACACTTCAACACAAATCCTTCTACAACCTCTTACAACAACTTGCACTTAGCTCTTCAAGCCTCTTACAATCATGCACAGAGCATTTACAATCCACATCCGATCACACAGATCTAACTACTAGCACTAAGCCATCAACCATTCTTACATTGCCTAAGTATCTATTTATACATTACAAAAGTGGGCCAAAGCATGGGTAAACCCATGGGCCGACATCCCTTTTCCATTACATTAACCCAAAACCCTAAAAGGGGCCCAAAAGTGGACCAAGCTCCCGTGATCTCTGCTTCGCTTGGAGCTTCTTCTTCAACTAGCTATCAAAGTCCCAAAATAGGTCAAAATGACCAAGGTTATCCCAAAACTTGGTCAAGGGCCAACAATCTTCCACTTTGTGAAAAGATCAGCGACACAGTAAGGCTTTTACTAACGTTGAAAACTAGCACACACTAGAAAAGTTATTATGAGATAAACAAAGCAAACCAATAACTAGTTGGAAGAACAGTTACATCAACCAACACTAGAGCAACTTACCGGTGCAAGTGCAACTTGAATACGGAAGCACCCTCTGGGTATACTCTATAAAGCGTGGCCCGACGTCTTCCCTAGGTACCGTGGCATACCCCCACAGTCACCTGTGTAAGTCTCTATAATAAAGGCGACTAGGTTGTCAACTCGTGAACAATCACCAGGTGGGTACAGTCGACAGTCGGGTGGACCGTAATGAGCAGGTTATCAAGCCTGAAACCTATCGACAGTATCGAAAGCAAGTGGTCCGAAAGACAACTGAGGACCTCGAACGGATTCGAGATCCACGAAGCTCCGTAGGAAAATGCAACCGACAGTATCCCAAGACAAGTCCTCTATATGTGTTCCCCAATACGCTTGATCCGGATTTGGAGGGGTTATCTCTGCTACCTTTCTGCATGCAACCTCGTGTTTATCCCATGTGTTAGAGGGGGATCCCCTATAACTTTCACGTTTACTGGACTTTTTACACTCCCTAAAACTGACTCCAATGTTTGTTTGTAAGCCTTGAAGATTTTCCCCTCTAACCTAAATCAAGGCTCTAGCCTAGACTAGTTGATTGACCCTACAAACATAAAGTCTAGTTGATTTTAAATTAGCGTTAATTTTAAGTGGCTTGTCTTAAGTCAAGCAAACAATAATGAAACTAGTGGTGTGTTTTGAGAGATGAAGGAGAAATAAACGAAATGAAAGCAAAATTACTTCTATTTGACAAATAAAATTTGCAACTAACTCTTTAACCAACTTTTCATAACTATTTTTTCTAAGATCTTTTTAAGGAAAACCTAAAATGAAATTTCGTTCGACTACGAGCTACTTAATGTTCTAAGTAATCAGTAAAGAAATTAAAGAAAATAACTTTTATTCCTATAAAGCAAAATAATCAACCCAACTACTTAACCAAACAAAGATATGAAATCTTTTTTATTAATATTTTGTAATACTTCAAACAAGAAAACTTGAAATAAATCTTTTTTCTTTTCTTTAAAGAAAACGAAAGGGAAAAATTAAGAAACAAGACAAGACCGAATCTGACTTCTGGCCCACTGCGGATCGCAGGGCTTCACTGAAGACACCAAAAAAGTTGATCAAAGACTCACAGACTCATCTAAAACCCTTTCAAAGAAACACAAGAAATCTTTAAAAAGATAACCAAACTGATGTCAAAGCCAGGCTACGACTATAACAACAGATACACTGTACTTAATCAAGAAACCCCTGAGAAGTATGACTTCAATCAGGGAATAGGTTGACTGCCTCTTCTTAAAGAAAACATTTATTGACATACAAACTCTACTGACACTTAAGCAACCTACCTATCTACGCGGGTTGTCTATAGAGCAGGGCGTGTATGTACGTGTGCAGACCCACTACATGTCGTGTACACCTCTGCAAATTCTCAACAAAAGAAAACAAACAGGCAAACTGACAGGGCAGGGAGAACTGGTATGGCACCAACAGGTGACTAGAATCCCTTAAAGACTCAACAGACTTGCAGAAAATAAAAGGTAATAAAACCAATTAAACACCCAAAAAATATCCCCTAAAACCCTAGAGGCTTCCCCAGTATGTTCACCAATTCTGTTATAGTGGGAAAACCCCCCTGTGGACTACACTAAGGTTCAACATGTAGGCAAATCTAACTGTCTAAAAGTATCCTACTTGTCTAACTACCCCGAACATACCCCAAATTCATATATGAAAGACAAAGTGAAAAGATCAGGTAACTTTACCTTTTACTCGGCGTCTGGTGTCGATCCTCTCGCATTCGATAGCTCCGTTGACTGCAAGCCTCCTCCCAAGGATGACCTGCATTCACAAAAAGATAAATGGGAAACTAAAAACATGCATCTCATATATAAATCATGGGTTAGATGTTAGAATAAATCATAAATCAAATACAAACATTTGACACATCATATTTCGAGACAGAAAAAGTATTCCTTTTATTGATATCACAATGTTTACTTACAACAAGGTCAACGACTGCTCCACGAACCTGGTCCAAGCTCCTCTTCACCAAGCTCCAACTGTGATTCCACGTATCTTTCTCCTCTCAACCTCTCTCTAGGGAATGGAATAGGCTTATGATGGAGGAAAAAGGAAAAAATGGGCAATTCTGATGCAAATCTCACAAGGTGGATGCAATTATTTGGGAGAAGGAGGGGATGTGAAACAGACAGAGTTTCATTATTCTTATACTTGGCTTTGGAATAATACCCAAACACCTCTTTTTATATGAAAAAAGGATGGTTATTCGTTTGGGTGATGGGCAATAGGTGGTGGGACAGTTGGGAAACTACCCAATATCTCGTAATCTCAACGAATTCCTTGCAACTTTTTAATTTTTTCAATTTTTGCAAGTATACACGAGATGTAGTGATGCATATAACGTATGTATGTGGGATGTAGTGGTGCAACAAGTGTGTGTACCTGGGTAGTAGTGGTGCAGGGCACATACATCTTCAAAAATAGTGTTTTTAAGAAGAATTGCTCAGTGATGGCTTGGCAAAAATAGCAAGTAAGAGGGCCAAATGCCAGGTATGCATGTATGGAGAAATTTAGGGTTATAACACTCCATTCCTTATCAGTTTATCCTCTTAAAAAATACATGCATGTCATTTCCTTTCCATATGTCATATGTTACCAGCCAGCTCTGAATATTTTTCAATGTGTTCGTAAGATCACTGAAGAAAATCTTAGGCAGTTTCAGGAGAAAAAATTACCAGGCTTCCTCCTGTCATTGTTTGTGGAACTAGCAAACAATGATAAATCACCGGAAACTCAAAGGTTTGCTGACCTTATTTTGAAAAATTATGTGAATGTCAAAAAAGATGCCAAGAAGGAAGAATTCCTAAAACACTGGGTTTCCCTTGATCTATCTTTCAAATCTCAAATCAAGATAAGCTACTCCAAACACGGGTATTCTCATATTCTTATATATAGAGGCATCGACCTTGGACCCAATTATTTTTTGATGCCAGCCAATACACCCAAGTGTGCACACCGCAATAATCATCATGAATGATTTAGTAGCTAGAAAGAAACACTTTTAGATAGGAATTATTCTTTGGAAGTTGCAGAAACTAGACATAATACCAGGCTTCCATCTTCTACTGGTGAACAACCTATTAGCATTGGATCTTTATCAAAGCTTCCTTCTACATGGAACTCAAACGGGATGAAAAATGGAGGTATAGCTACTAGAAATGGGTTGCAAGATACTGTACCTATGAGTAATGTATGTATGTTGGATCCCAGAGTTTATAATAAGCATAGGATGGATTAGGAAAGCAGTTTCAACATTGGGATTGTTGTCTATAGGGTTGTCTTAGGTTACCCAATTGTTGGGCACACATTGTATCGACTATCCATCCATTGTTTCACATAAATATCATCTCCAGGAGGTTGTTGGAACAATTTATAAGTTATCTAGAGATCTGTCCTATATGGATTTTTCCAATCCGGCAAACTTAAAATTGGAAAAGCATTTCGAGGTATCTTATGGTGTGGATTTCGTAGCTTTTGAAAACATAGAATTTCAGCAAAAAAAATTCAAGTATATTGTGTTAGTAACACATTGATGCTTGGAGGCCTGAAAACTTACTATCTATAGCAGTTTTTAAGCAAAGGATGAGCTTGTTGATAATCCAAAATGTGAAGAGCTCTCATTCTACAAAGTGGAAACAGGGGTTCATGATTATGAAGTACTTTTCATTAACTCTGCAAGTTTTGGGAAAACATGAACATGGTTTTGTTTTGCCAGCAAATTATTATCCAGTGCTACATGGCAGCATGCAAATAGCTTGCTAAGGAAGGTGACACGGTCTAGTTTTATTTTTGAGCATTTTATTTTTTCAGATAGTTTCACATTGTCTCCTTCCCAAACCTATGCATTGCATATCCAACAATCAAAAAGTGAAAAATAAGAAACAAAAATAAAAAAAGATGCACATATGGTGGTTTATAAGCATAAAAGGAGATTAATTGTTAACCATGATAGAATACTAGCAGTGGAAACTAGCATAACAAAGAGATACATGAAGACACATGGAACCAGACAATTTATGTGGAGAAAATCATCATGGTGACTTACAGTTGGATGAATAAAGCATAGAAAAAACATTGAATGAATAGATAAATTGAGTCCTCCACAGAAGCTCACCATTGAATGAAATAAACCAATAATAGCTCTTTTTGTAGATCACTACTGTGTTTATTATATTTTCAAAATTAACCAGAATGTATTCCCAATGATTAAGTGAGTTAAATATGTATTCAGAAAACCCAATGGCTTCCACTTCTTCAAAAAATGCAATGAAATTTTGTAGGGCTATGAAAAGAAACAAAAACTATTGGTATGAACTATTTGGAGATTTTTAAACATAGAAAGATATCTATCAATTGTTATCATTAGGAAAATTATTCAAATCAAAAGGAAAATGTGTTTAAGTGCCCCGATTTGGCATGGATGCAACTATTGTCCCACGTTGTGGATTTGGGATGGATGCAACTTTTCTCCTCCCATGTTGGATAGACTCGGTAAATTCATATGGAATATATTCTTCAGCATTCACATTCAATTCATTTGCTAGAGCTCGGTGATCCCTCCGTTAACGCTTAAAGCTAGGGCTAATCCAACTTTTATTTCTTCTTAGAGATCCATCCAATGCTTGTGGGTCATTGGTGAAGTCAAAGTCCATTATAAATTTATCATTGAAGTCAATAAGAAATATTTCCAAATACTCCTTCATTTCCAAACATTTATGTTGTTCTCGTGGTGCATGATCAATTGCATCCTTCCAATTTAAATGTATGAAGTTTTAAAACAAATGAATCATATAAAACAATCAAATTTATATGTAAATACCATAGCATATTATAATAAAGTAAACTTTAATGGATAAATTTCATACAATAAAGAAGGATCACATGTAATCCTTGTAGCTTCTCTAATATCCCTTAAATAATCAAATCACAATCATCATTTCCTTGATGAAGGGTAATGCCATCATCTCCTCCAACATTGTCGCCATTCCTATTTTCATGAGCATTCTCATTGTCTCCATTGGCATTATTTATGGCATCATTTGTATGAAGCATATAAGTGGCTTGTTCTTCTAGAAGCTCATCCACTATTGTTTCCTCTATAGAATATTCTTGAGATACTTCATTACAAATTCCATATAGAGCACTGAATTTCAAAACATGTTTGCATGCGTTGCCTCGCAATGCCCATAGGAAATAACATACTACACCATTTGTAGTAGATGTTGATACAATGTAATATTTTGCACGATTTGTCTAGATAATAACCATGTATGAACCTTCAACAATGTCATGAGGACTAACATCATTGTCAGGAATTCTCCTAGATTTCTCTAATGAAGTCTCAAGGTACCTCTCATTCTTCCAGTTTGTTAGAAATCCAAACTCCTTCAAATAGTTTCGATGCACAAAAAAAGGTTCCACCCTCTTCAATAGGGAGAAAATCAACCAATCCATTCTCCTAGAACATTTACGCCTTGGGTCACATAAGAAATTGATCTTCAAGAAGCAATGGTATGATTAAATTGAACTATTGGACTCTTGATTAACATGAGGAAAGTTTCGATAACATTTTTCCCACATATCTAATAAGAAAAAGATAACCAATCATTAATATGTTAAGTCAATATGACATGTAATTATAACTAAATTAAAATGATCTATATATGTTGGGGAAAGTAATCTAAGACAACATAATAATTAACTTACGTATCTTATCCCCTTCCAACCAATGTTTTTTGAAGTAGTCCAAAAACTTAACTTCGCCAACAAATTTTTCAAAGAATGTTTGCATTGTCTCACTAACAACATCATGATCATAACAATGGTGCATTATCTCACTTAGACTATGAGATAATTCCTTGGATCTTTCAGTGGAAGATGCCAATTGAAATGCATTTTTTGACCAAGCATGACGAACATGCCAACTGCAAAGGAGGACGCGACAACCAAAAATATTCCTACAAGAAAAATGATATCGTTCTTGTGTTAATTGAACATGATTAACATTTAGCAACCAAATATATTCATAATTAAATGTAATAAAAAAAAATTAGGTGTATAGGTGCTAATGATAATTCATACATTCATAACGTGCAAAATATTTGTCTCGCCTCAATGCTTTAATTTATGATAATGCATCCTCTGTCATGACAACATTCAGTTTCCAATTTGGGCATTTTTTCCTACATGCATCTAGGAGTGGTCTAAGCCATTGTGCTATATATGATGTTCTATTGTGTGAACACACTACCCATGAAATAGGAACACTATTATATTGAGCATTGAAGGCAAGAAATGTGTATAATTGGTACTACACAAACCAATACAATAATCAGCTTCTCAATTTTAGAGTACTAATTATATTGAATGAAAAATTGAACTCAATAGAAACAATAAAAAAACTAATGAAACTCACCCCATATTTGTTTATGCTAAATGTAGAATCCAAAGCCAACATGTTTTTGTGAGAACAATTGACCATCATATCAAGCATCCATTATGTTTGGATGCCAATTATGAATGGTACATCCTCCCCTTCTGGTCACTGGTAGAAAAAAAAGGTTTTTTTCTCTTGTTGATACCACTTCTTAACACTCAAATAATCCTTGGGATCTAATTGATACTTATCTTTCAAATGGAGGTTGAATATATTGGAGACATATTTTCTACATAAATTAAGGTCTCTAGCACCCATCATGGAACCAAAGAGCCCATCAAGGATATGTCGTTCAAATATTGTATCAATTGGAACACGAATTTCACATAGTGTCTTTATCATTGATTAGATCTCCTTTGAAAGACAGTGGGTGCTCAAGGACTTTGGATCGCCAGATCTTTCATATTTTCCATGGCATGACCAGCCATTGCAATCCTCATGTAGGTACTCATTATAGGTGATAATTTCAACCCCTGGCATATCATTAACTTCCTTCACTATAAATTTGCATTGGCATCCTCTTTTTTGGACAAAATTTCGCTTTCTTAATGGTGGTTGTGAATTTCCTCTAAGATAATTTTGGCCATAACAACATTGGAACCTAAAAAATAGACAACATTCAAAGAAATATCATTGCATGTAATAGTAATATCAATAATAATAATAATTTTTGCCCAAAGGGGTTGGATCCAATGGTGGAAAGCGAGGAGTTTTTCACCATTGGGAAAGGTTCAATTCTCATGAGGGATTTACCTGGAGCCATGGGGACACCTTGAGGTAGTGGTCGAACGTGTGGTTGCACCCAGAGATACTATAATAAATGGTATCGTGACCCATGCACACATAAGTGGATCAAATCCCACCCCCATGTCCTTCAACTTTTAAAAAAATGTTGTCGTGATGCAAAAGATCTTAACGCAGCTAGGGCCTAAACCCTAGCCGCCTTAGCTCTGGTTTTGATTGCAGGGGTGCGTGTTCGAGAATACAGGGCTGCGGATCGGCATTTCAGAGTGTCCCTCTCGCCTGAGTTTCCTCAGTTGGGCATGCATTTTGGTTTGATTGCAGGGGCACGTCTTCGACTGTAGCAGCGACCAGAGCCCTTTGCCACGGATCGGCGTATCAGAGCGTCCCTCTCACCTGCATTTGTTTGGCATGCATTTTGGAGAAGGGGCCTCTGTGACTTGCTCCGCCTCTTGCTTGTTGGTGGTCGCTGCCTACTACGATGGCCCCAGTCCCGATCGCCGAGTTGGAAGAAGATCCTTTGGAAGCTTTCAAAACGTTAGTTCGCTCAGCAGGACCTAAATCCAAGCCCTCTCTCTCGTCTAAGTTTGTTAATAAGATGGAGGAGATCCCTTCTCTGGAGCTATCACCATAGGACCCTTGCAAGCTTGCCCTCCTTCTAGCAGAAAATGCCCTCATCGGAAAGTTTACGGGGTTATGGCCAAGCCCCAAAACAGTGGAGGCATGGATGGATGATCGTTGGAAGATGCTGATACAGGGAAACGTTACTCTGTGCGCAGTAGGCAGGGGTTTTTTTGTCTTCAGCTTCATGAGGAAAGTGGACCGTGATCTAGTTTTCAGATCTGGAACCTATTTCATGGGGTCGAGAGGACTGTTCTTAGCCCCCTGGACTCTTGACTTCAACCCCGGAGCCAAGATCACAGCAACCCCTGTTTGGGTTAGGTTTCCTCACCTTCCCCTGCATCTCTGGGGGACAAGCTCTCTGGAGGATATTGGAAATAAGCTTGGGCGTTTCCTGGATAGGGCAGAGCCGAAGGGGGGTCAGTTTACCTGCGCTCGTATTTGTGTTAAGGTTAATCTCGAGAAAGGACTTCCGGATGCCATTAAGATCTCCCTGGGGGAATGGTGTCATATCCAAGAGCTGGACTACGAGCAGATTCCTTTTAAGTGCCTTCGGTGCCATGTTTACGGTCATTTCACAAAAAGATGCCCCAAAACCTCTTAGGAGCCAGGACCAGTCAAAGAAGATGATTTTCAGCCAGTAACTAACTGACGAAGGCCGCCAAGGCAAAAGGATCCGCTAGCCCAGGCCCCAAAGGCCGCCCATACGGCAGAGGCAACTCTAGAAAATAAAAACAGCTTTGATGCACTGAAGGATGATGAAGCCCTAGATCCAGAAGCAACAACAGTTAAGGAAGATCCCCCGGCAGACGAAAGCCTTTTGGGTTCCACCCCCCCAGAAACAATGGCAGCAAAAGAAACTCGGGCTTCAGTTCTGGAACCTTCTGCCTCTGCAGGTCTGGTTGTTTCAGTCCCCTCTAAAGGCTCTATGGAAACCTCTGAACCTGAAGACAAATCAGCTCCGTCTCCACCCCTTACCCGAGGGCGAAGGACCAATAAAGTGCGCGGAGAAAAGGAGGCGGCCTCCAACATTTCTTTAGGTTCTCAGAAAAAGTTGGATCCCTACTTTAAGGGGAAATCTTCATCCCCCTCGGTTTAATGCTTTGCTTCTGTCTTCTACTGTGCTCACAATTTGTGAGAATTTACTCATGTATGCAATTTTTGTCATTTTCTCGAATTAGCTCAAGAAGCAGATGAGATTGGTTTCCCAAGACATTCACAAGAAGGTTGGCATCACTGTTATAGGTCACCAACCTTCTTTAGATATGTAACTTTTTGATTCTGGCTTGCCAGAAAGTCGATTAATGCAACATAACCGTTCTTGTAAAAAAAAATATCAATAATAATTTTTGGAACTTAACAATACATGATAATGAAAGAACATATAAATTGGATTAAGAGGTCGTGATAAATACTAACAATGCATAGTTCAAGGATGTTGTACCCATCATAGAATATTCACCATCACCAAAGCGTTTCCTATGCGATCTTCGTACAAATGTACATGGCACATCCAGGTTGTTTTTCTCTCCCATAATGAAGTCTTCCAACCTATTGTATGGTATCAGAGCAGTGCGATCAATAGTGTCATCTTCACACTGTATATCACTCCAAACAAGGTCTTGGCTTGAAAATATATGCTTGTCTGGTAAACTTTGAACATGGAGGTTCTTGATATGAGAATGTTTTGTCTTGCGAATCATTATGCCAGTTATTGCAATATGTCCTTGTAATTCGAGCAAATGGTAAATGTAAATCAAGGAAAGTTAAATGAAAATATATCTATTTTAAATAAAATAAAATAAAATAAAGGCTAGTAATATTGGAGATTCTCACCATCATGATCATGATTGGCATTGACACATACACATGTTATTAACGCAAATAACTTGGTCTTGTTAGTCAATTATAAGTTCAATGGTTAAAAAACAATGTAATCAAGACTTAAAATTTACTTTTCAAATTTCATCTTGTATCTTAAATAAACAACTTTCGGGTTCAATAGTTAAAGAACCATGTAACCAAGATCACCTAACATATAATTAGCACATTCCTTAAAATTTACTTCTCAAATTTCATCGTGTATCTTAAAAAATATTTTTGTATGTTTTAAATAAAGTTTGAACAAAAAATTATATTGATATCGTTGAAATGTGAAGAATGTTTAGTAGTCTTATCTTAAATAGTAAAGAGGCAAAACCAAAAAGCATAAAATCAAAGTCTTTGTAATGGGTTTTCAATTCCTAAAATAGTAACCTTAATAGAAAGATAAATAAATGTGTTTTTTTCAAAGACATTTGGTTGTTCAAAAAACAAAATGATGCAGAATATTTTGGGATTTTGGTAATCCTACATATCAAAAAATATTTATTCTAAGTTATGTGATATATTTCAAGTTTTCTTTGTTTTGTTTTGTTTTTTCCTAGATTTTTAGCAATGACATTGGTCCAGAATTTTCATCCATGCAACTTTTTTTTTAGTCAGAAAATTAATTTTTGATATGTTATATAGAACATCCTCATATGTTTATGGGTTACTTGAAAATTTTGTTGATTTAAATGCCCTATGTTTCTGGGTTAATGGATTAATAATTGCAATGTTTGAATTCTTCAAATACCACCTTTGTGGAGACTAAACTTGATGGAAAGAAAAATTTTTCTCTCCTTAATTATGTCTATTCTTATGTGTGATAAACATTGTTCGCTTTTCGGCCTTTCACTAAATAATGGACTGATATGGTGGTTTCCACAAAGTATTATTGTTTGTTAGAACTTTGAAAAATTCCGCGATTGAATTCAAGAATTAGGATATTCATGCATTAAAGCTTAGATGTTGTCCTTGATTTATTTTGGGTGATTCTGTTAAGAAAGGAAATACTTACAGTGAATGGGAGGTTTTTACATTCGCACAACTTGCTTTCTTAAAGAAAATTTAAACATTTCAATTACAAATACCCGCAACCTCCCTAGCTAGGCCAAGGGCGAACATGACCGACTACTAAACATGGAGTTGTATTTTAAGATTTATTAGCACAAATAAAAGGTAAAATTTAGCTGGGAACATAAAAAGGGAGCATCTTCTATGTGCTAAGGTTAAGTCATGCCACTGGAATAATTTTTTATGATCTGTTTTTTCCTCTTCTACATAATCGGTTAAACATAATCTGAATACCTCAACTAAATAATAATCAAATACCCGGTGAAGTTGAGGTATATTTCTATGTAGGAAAAGGCTTGGCAAGTATAATTTTCTCCTGAATAACGCTCCAAATGATAGAGATTGACCACAAAAGGAGACTAGGTATGACAAGTATGTCTCTCCTTCAACCGCCCTAGAATCTCAAAACATGTGAAGGAAAAATGTCGTTACAGAAAGTCCTACTTTTCATCAAAGGAGTTGCACATATATCCCAACACCCATATACAATGCCCTAGACCACGCAACTTTTCAATTACTGGGCTAGTGCGAGTTTCACGATAAAATACGAAGAAGCAACATATCTGAAGACGCTGGAAAATCGAATGCTCGATGCTTGGTGTGTTGTTGGACCTCCTCTGGTGTGCTTCCATGTGCTCCTGATTGCTTCATGCAGACTTCCTCCCTCATTCAAAGGTTACCATTGAACTCTGCATTAATGTTGGTAGCTACATCCAACATGGAAATCCCATTGCCACCTACTGAAATAAATTACACGTGGATTATTGAGGAGGGGGAGATCTTGGATGACAATGGAGGGGATAACAAGTCAAAAGCCACATACTTTCTGCAGGGATGTGGATGCGGGATGGAGGATGCATGATGTGGGATGGGCATCAAACCACCAACATTGAAGGACCTATCAGAGTAAGGACACTTAGGAGGGAAGATTTCTCTTGGCACATCCAAGGATGGGATTTGATGGAAAAATTGAGATGTGATGGACAATTTTCCCATCAAATACAACTAAAAAATTCATATACCCTTCAAACTTCTTTGTTAAACTGATAAAACGAGCATTACGGTCGTGGAAACTTGAAGATATTTTCAATTTTGAAATTCCACTACTCGAGAGATTTTCAATTTTGAAATTCCAACCCTGATCACCTATATTCATGTGTGAATGTTTTTCACCTTTACACACTTAAATTCTTAATAAGATCAATTTATGCAAAAGTGTGGATGTATGCACAACCATAGTCTCTATATTACAAAATTATTGGTTTCAAACAATTATCATCACCTCCTCTTAAAAACACAAATAAACACAACTTTTTTTAGTTTTGATGGAATTTAAGATGTGGTGATGCATTTGAATCTTGTTGGAGTGTGTACATGGCTTTGAACTAGAAATGAATAATAACATTCGATTTATCTATAACACATTGCCATAAATAGGGGCCCTCTGGCTTTAGACAAATTTAGAAAAGGAGCTTATGTCCTTGTGGATTCATAGCCCCATCTCGGGGGTGACTTGTTGTTGAGATTTCTAGACCAATAATGTCTGGTTGGGTGGAACGTCTAAATTCTGCAACCAATTGGTTCTTTTATAAAAATATAAGTGGTATGTTATGTGTTTCTTATGTTAAACAATGTGCATTTTATGTGCTTAATTTTTCTATTATTGAGCATATTTATATTTCTAAATATTAATATGTGTTTTGCATAAGTTATGCATGGAATTATAAGTTGTTAGGATTGAAAAATTGTTTCATATGCAAGGTATAAAATTACAAATGGGTATTAGATGTTAGAAAAACAAGACCGTGGAGCAATAAAATAAAACAAATGCGGAAATAAAACACAGAATATACACAATACAATAGAGACATAGATTTGTGTGGTTCACCCAGTTTGGGCTACGTCAACCAGAAAAATTGTCAAGTCCTTCCTTTATTATTATCTAGCATACGAAGGGATACAACCTACAACAAACCCGTTGTAACTTCCTCTTCTTTTTCTCACAATCTCCTATCTCAGAATAAAATATTCGCCATATACCATAGCCGCAATACATTTCCCTCATAAAAGAGGGTTTCCTTCTAGGGCAAAAAACCCTAACATAATCTCTACTGTTAGATCTGTGACCTTATAATGAACGGTCCAGATTTACAATGAAATTACAATATACATTTACAAGGCAATTTTCCCTTCGAGGGCTTCGCCCCCGAACCCCCGCTTGCCCCCAGACCCCCCAACCGGGGGGATAGCCCCCCTGAACCCCACAGAGGGGGTACCCCCCCTCTGCGCTCCCCCACGTGGAAGAGTGTACATACTTCTGGGGTGTAAATACTTCATGGGGTATAAACACTGTAGCGCACCTTTTCTAGCTACCAAGGTTTAAACACTATTAAAAGAAGACTATAACACCACTTTGTACATAACTCATACAGGTATTATAAATCCCATGCATTTAAACAAATAAACACATTCTACACAGAGTATTCATATGAGTTACTGCCATAATTAACAATCAATAGCATTTCATAC
>JASDQU010306680.1:0-16429 GCA_032191745.1 Picea mariana
AATTGCAGGAGTGAATTATATATTTTACTCTGAGATTTAAATGTGTTTAATTATGTTTAAATGCATGTGGTTATAATTCCTGTATCAATTATGTAAACATTCATGTATAGAATGGTAATTGAGGGGTTTGGAACCCTGGGTAGTGAATAGGTACACTTCACTTGGACAGAAAATTAGTCTTTGTAATTGCTTGAAATATTTATAGGTGATGAGTCCTAGTCATTCTCTAAAGACTCAAGTGCCCCAAATGTTTGTAGGGTCACTTTCCTAATAGATAAAGGCTCTTTGGATAAGTATATACAACCTTGTTGGATGTTTGGTCAACCTGTACTTGGTTTTAGCAGTAAACTTTACAGGACTGAATTGGTATCTTCTTTGTTGTTGTAATATTTGACATTCTTTTTTAATTTTTCCACGTCTGCTGGGTTATGGGGTTGAGTCTTGCCCTCTTCTTTCCAATCATCATCCAGATTGGTATGTAAAGTATGTTACAACTTGCTTTCTGTATACCTGGATGAGTTTTATTGTTTGGCAGATGGAAATTAATATTGGTTGCGAAGATGAACTAAATTCCATCACTTGGCTTGTTTCTAGATAGCAACGATTTATCAATAAATAGAAATATTTCAAATCCACCCAGAATTGTCTCTTAAGTTTATTTTTTGCACTAGTGTTGTACCTTTGAAATGTTTACACTCAGGTATAGTTGCCAGTCAATTAGTTAAGTCTACAGGCTTGGTATATAAGTGGTTAAAGTAAATATTTTGGTCCAAATCATATTTCAAATCTGAAACTTGGCCAAACAAGGGTGAGAGTGTTCTAATGAAAATTTTTGGATAATTGTAACATGTCCAGGATCCTTGATTCATATATGGAAGCATTGTATAGCTTCAAATCTTTTTCTACATTAAAAAAACATTTTTGCTGGTCAAATTTGAGATTTCCTCTTTCCTGGTTTGCAACACTAAAACCATGTGTAGTAAACTAGATTGATAATTGACAAAAGGCAGGCTTTTGGTTATATATGATGTAGTTTTATAAGCAATGAATTGATGCCAATAAAAATTCTAAATTCTTTTGCTATTAGAAGTTTCATATTAAGAAGAGAATGTATTTTGAAGTATTACTTGAAGACAGGAACTTGCAAGTTTGGTGCGACATGCAAGTACTATCATCCATGTGATAGAAACAGATTAGGAGGACAAGTACAAATGAATTATTTAGGCCTTCCTATGCATCGGGTATTTTATCTAAACTTTGGACGATAATATGGTTTGGAACTGTGATTTTTGTAAAACATAAATTTAAAATTCATTTGACTAAGATTGTATCAAAATGTTTAAGTTTGGACAGATGTATGCAGACCATGAAAATATTGCTTTGTTTTAGTGGGAATTATATGCATGCATGATGAATATCAATATATTTGATGTATGTTGATTTTTGTTGTACATGGAGAGAAAGAATGTGCATCTTACATGTGTTCTGGATCCTGCAAATATGTTGTTCACTACAAGTTTCATCATCCCCAACCTCCAACAATAGTTTCAGGTTATGCAAGTTCAGGATCTCCTACAACACCTGCAACATCATATCCATCTGGGATTTTTTCTTGGCCTTTGCCAAGATCACCCTATGTTCCTGGTCCTCGACTCTAAGGATCTCCAACTCACATGCCTGTCATATTTTCACCTTCCCAAGGCATGATACCAATGTTAGCATGGAACAATTACCAAGTGAGTCCCTGAGTTCTCTTTCTGAGTTTCTTACCATTTGTAGCCTATTAGTGAGGATCTGTACTTACTTTATACCATGCCTGCTTTAGAATTTCTTAAGCCTTATTTTTCATGGTAAACGTTCATATACTATATAAGCACATATATTCTGACTCCAGTTTGATTTGACAATATTTTTCTATCATGTACATTGATGCATGGTCATATTTTAKATTCRTTAAACATTTMTTDATGAGATGAAATCATACAAARGGAATATMTTYRTAGTAGTATTTTTGTTCCTGGATATGARATATGAAATAAAAATTGAGTGATTTTGGGCAAAGGTATTACAATGATGTAGAGAGGTTATGGTTTGGTACTTAATATAAAGCAATACTAACTGTGTTGGCCAGGGTTAGTAATCACATGTTCCCATTAATCCGAATACCTATATATATTCTTTCAGAAATATGGTTAATTCCGTGTGTATAATTTTATATTTACCCAATTAAGTATGTTGTATCTATGTTAATTCAATTGGGCTTTGATTTCATTTATGAGAAAATAACGAGTTGTCTGTTATTTCTATGCACCTTTCATAGACTAATGAGTCATTTGAATGATTGATTTTGGTTTTCTATTATTCAAATATTTCAATACTCTCACCGAATCCCCCAAGAATTAAGCAAAGATAGTAGAAATATTTCAATACTCTCACGGAATCCCCCATGAATTAAGCAAAGATAGTAGAATGGTGCACATTGGTAAAATTATTATTGCCAAAAAAACATATGTTAGTTTTTTTTGGCGTTCCCTTTCCCTCGTTTCGGGTGTATGCTAGTTTAACATTATATGAAAATATTTTTCCCTCTCAAAACATTATTTTTTTTTTTTAAATTAATTAAATAGTCCGCCAACACGACCCATTTTCTTTCTCTACTTATTCATACATACCAATAAATTTTTTTTTTGGCTTTCTTGGCCTACAGTGTCTCATTTATCTTTCTTCGTTATTCTCCAACTTATTCATGACCACTGGCCAAGACGACCGAGAGTCATTATGGCGAATTTCTTCACCTTTTTATTTTCCACTCAATACGACGCTTCTCCAAGACCACCAGGAGTCAACATGGCAACTTCCTTCACCTCTCCAAAGACCACTCACCAAGATGACCGTGAACCAATAGAGTGATGAGCCTTAGAGGCATACACAATAAGGTTTTTTTAATTGTAACGGGTTGTTGGAATGTACCTATTATATTATGATGTTATAGTTAATGAAGTTTTGTTTTTGGGGTTATATCTCATGGTTTAAAAGTTTGTATATTATGTGAATGATATTAGAATTTGATTATTTTAAATTTGTTAAGTCTTTATAAATTATTTAAAAAAATTATTTCATTATTGAATAGAAAACCAGTTTTACTGTATCTCTGTTATTTTGTGTTAAGCACCTGTTAATAATCTGTATTCATTTCATTCTGCTCATAAAATCCAGATCACCCAGGGTAGGGTTACGTCCACCAACTCTTCGTCTTCTTTATTATCTTCTTTCAATCCTCTTACATGCACAGAGCCACAAAACCCACTCTGCATAGGACAGGAGATCTGCACGCACCTTGCTAGATCCTCCTTCCCCAAGTTTGGCACATCACAGACATTTCTTACAATCACTTGCACTTATCTATGCAAATTCTCAATACACAGTATGCACAAAGCATTTACAACTATTTGCACTTAGCTCACTGGCTTACAACTGATTTAGCACCCGCTACTTACATGACTAAGCTACTTATTTATACTTTACAATAGGGGCCTAAACATGGGTAAGACCCATGGGCCAACATCCCATACCCGTTACATAAGCCCTAAACCCAAAAATCCCACAAAAAGGGGTGAGATCCCACAATCTCCGCTTCACCTGGCGCTTTGTCTTCGACCAGCCTGTTGAAGTCCCAAAAATGGTCAAACATGACCAAGGTTCTCGAAAACTTGGTCAAGGAAAAACAGGCCCCCAACACTCACCTGTGACTTGTCTCGAGTCACTCTGATCTAGGAAACTCTGCTTCGACCTACTTCTTTGCTAGAGCCTCTTTCTCGATGACCTCTGGAATAAATTTCTCGGTCACCGGTCCTTCCAATCGTTGTTCCACTGTGGTGACTACTTGCTCTAGCTATGCACCTTGTCCCTCAATCTCCTCAAAAAGTGTGCAGGCTTCATCTTGCACTGGTTGTAGCCTCTGGGTCACTTCCATGACTTTAATCTAGATGGCATGGAATTGTTGTTGAATGGTGCATTGTTCCTGGGACCTTTTCATCCTTTCCACTACTGACAGTGGATTCAACTGTGCGTGTATTGTTGTTGCTTGTTGCTTTTCCTCCTGGAGCTGTGACTCCAATGTCTTTAGTTCTGGGTCCTCTGTAACGCACTCATAGGTCTGCGCACTTCAACTGCTTAGTTTCTTGCATTCTAAGGCCAATGCCTTGATTCTTTTGACTGCGCTCCGATTAGTTTCTTCCCTCTGATCTTGCACTTCCTGTGGAGTGCTTGGCATGACTTGTAGTTCTAGTTCTACCACTCTTTCTTGAAGTTGTTGAATAGCTTCAGTGAGCTTCTCCACTTGACTCTCCACTGTGTCTTCTTTTATCTATGTGAGGCCCAACACAGAGTGAAGTGCTCTGGTGACTGCTTCTTTAACTCCAATCTTCTTTGCGAGAAATTATTCTTTTTCCTTCTAGATCTGCGCTTGATCCTCTGCAAACTTCGCCTGGAGGTCATCTTTCTCTTGCTGCACAACCCAACGTTGTTCTAGGGATTCTTATTTTTCTTGCTTTAATGCCTCTGTGGCCTGCTCCTTTTCCTCCTGGACTCGACGAAGGTGAGCCTCGGTCGAGTCTGTTAATATGCATAGCCAGACAGGCTCATCTCCTACTTCTATGTCCCCTGCTAACAACGACACAGTAGACACTGCGTGGCTCGAATAAAGAGCATGTTGTACCCCTTTGAGCTCTGCCTCGATACTGTCAAACATTGTCTCCTGTTTGGCTTCGTTTCACTGCAAAATGTCCTCTGAGGTATCTGATATAGCGGTGATGATGAGGTCAATATCATCTACTGTGAGCACAATTTGAAATGGAGGTTTATTGGCTTTTGACTTCTTTCGCAATGAAGGTTTCTTCGGGGAACCCTTTCTTTTCTTGGATGTCTCAGCCTTTGTGATGGGATCCTTAGGCGATGTTACTTCACCATGTTCATGTTTGTTTTCTTCCCCTTCGCCCTCTTCTTTGTATAATTTGTCACCTCCTCCTCCTTTAGGTGAATTTGGTGTAGTTTCCTTTGATGCGTTGCTCAATTCCTATACCTCTTTCTTCTTTTTCTTCCTGTTGTTGATGGGTGCATCATATTCTTCTTGGGTGACTACAGGACTTCCGATGAGGTCGGGGTCGGAGAGTTATGTCTATTCGACTAGTACAAGGAACTCTGCAGGACATTCCTTGGTTATTTCTTCCATGTCCTCCTCTGTGAGTTTGTAATAGGACCGGAGCTCTTGCTTGTGTTCATCCCCACGTACAGTGATGTAAATGAAATGCCTATCTACATAGAACTTTGCAACTAGCTTGAACCCATGCAAGGTATTCAACGTCATGCGAGGGAAATATTCAATGGCCCTCTTCAGCTGTAAATAATATGTGTGGAACACCGCATTGGATTGCCATTTTTTTTCCATGTCACTCGAATACCAGAGCGTAGTTAACTTCACGACTGGTGGTTCAGATGACTTAATTTCAAGGAAGGTCGCTCCTTCTGGCATCTCCCAAGCAATGAAGGCAATGAGAATCAACAACCAACTAAAATGAAACTCATAGCCCTGGTCCTGTGCTTCGCAACAATATTGCTCCAACTAGTTGACGAGGTAGCTTGCCCAATTCATTTTCATCCCTTCGACGCATTTTCCTGTGAGATCGACGACAAACCCCGTGACCTCTGTTGGTATGTTCTTCCTAACGAGCTTACCAACGATCAACTAGTAGGCTAGGCACACTAAGCCATTTTGGATGGAGGCTACCGTGTAGCCCTGCTTCCCTCTGTCCACATCGTCGTAGGTTTCTTTTATGTGTCGTGCCAAGGCGCGATCTGCAGCCTTCCCTGGGTAAAAATCCTAAGGGTTGGGTCCTTGCATGTTTAACATGGTGATCCGATGGATCAACGCCAAATCTACTGTGATTCGTCGATCCAACCACAGGTAACCACCATGTTGGCATGACAGGAGGAGTTTAACACACATGTTAACCTCTGGATGCCTGCCAAAGTGTGGTATCTTCATCACATTAAGGATGGTTGATCTTGTGATGTCCATGGTCCACGACTGGGGGATTATCTTCGACTTCTTCCTCGTTGTCTTGGTCAAGTACTTGTGTGGTGCAAGCATGCCATAGTTCTTGCGGTCTCCTAAGTTGAAGTCACTAATCTTTAGCGTCATAATCTGTCCTAACTGCAGTCCAACTGTGCGTATCTCCTTCAGGAGGTATGCACTAATCAGTGCATAGTCGAAGTCCCTCAGGATGCTATCATGACTAACCGCACCAACCAGAGGCGGGACATAGTCAGGCTGGATTGATGGGATGAGCTTTGCATTTTCCAAGTCGTCGCGATGCTTTCTTCTCTTCTTTGTCACAGTTCGAGAGGGCCCAAATTGACGTGCAGTCGATGGGGATGCTTGCACTCCTCTCGTCAACGAGGCCTGTACTCTTGCGGACATGACCTTCTCATCCATGAGGTCTATGAGGATTTCTTCGACGAATTTCTCTACTATGCTAAGGTCGTCTGACATACATGCTCGAGATCAGATATCTAGGGTCGGTGAACAAACAATCAAGGTAGCAGAATGGATGCCGAGATTATAATTAGCATTGCGCGAAAGAGATTAGTTCTTCATGGGATCGGATAATCACAATTGGAAAAAGTGTCCACGGTAAGACAGTCGACAGGTTAAATAGATAACATTGTAACATATTCCTCCAACGGGCAGGAATGCCTCAATCAATACAATTCCATCCGTTATGGTGCGGTCCCAGCAGTCCAATGGTGAACGTTTCGGAAATAACTTTGTTTCTAGCTATTCTGGAGCATCGTTCTTAACGGTCAGGATGCCTCCAATGGTCATATTGCTTCTTCTTGGCGAAGTGCCAGTCAGTGTTGTTCTTCTATTCCGACGAGGTTCAAGTTCTGCAAGTCTGCCTTTTGCCGAGTCCTCTCTGGAACCCCCTTCAATTTTCTAGCTTTACTTTCTTCTTACTGAGCTTTCTAGCTTTCTTTCCTATGATCTGCATCTCTGGATTCCTCTTTCAATTATTGTTCTTATCTTTTCTTAGCATAGTAACTTCGCACTGTTGAGGATCTTTCACAAGGTTCGAGGATAATACTTTTTCTCTTACTGCTTCTGGAGTAGGTGATCTAATCTCCTGCATGGATGTGTTCTTGAATCCTTCTTGTCTTCTTTCAACTTCGACAGCTAAGTCGTTGGCCCTTAGTTGCTTCGAATTGTCCTCTTGTTCTTTTATTAAGCACGTTATTCTCTTAGCTATGAAATCCCTTAATTCTTGTTTTTTCTATTCTATAGCTTCCTCTTCTTTTCTCCTTCCGATCTAATCTCTCTCGATCCAAGTCCTTCCTAACAAAAGTGCAAAGGGAGCATTTTTCTCAGCAAAATTAATGACCTCGAATTCTTCTTTTGTCGATTTTCCATGAGCAACCATAGGTACACGGGCAAGTCTTCCACATAGAGTTATCAACTTTCCTTTAAACAATCCTATTCCTCCCAATGAAGGAATCATAGCAGGCTTTCCTAATATTTTCCAAGTACTTTCTGTCATAATGTTCACCTGTGTTTCTGCATCCAATACACAGTCTCTGTCGAAGTCTCCTATTCTTGTTTCTATGCACTCTTCTCTTTTAAAATCTCTGATAAACTGATGTCTCTATGATCATTCGGTGTTCCTTTCATTTTCAATAATATAGCCTCTGATTCTTTCTGGATCTTTAGCATATTCTTAGTCTCTTGACCTTCCTCATGGTTTTCTTGTCTCATGTTCATCTTCTCAACTTTAGAAATCATTCTAGGGAAATCCAAAACTTCATGTCCAGTAGCTTTACAACAAAGGAAAATAGGACTTCTACCAAGGCATTCCTTAGCAATATGTCCCAGTCTTCTGCAACTATAACAAAGAGTTAATCCTTTCTTTCTCTTAAATGATCCCCAATCTTTCTTGTACTGTGCACTGGGATCACAGTGATGGACCTATGAAAAGTTCTTTCTAGGGTCCTGCATCCGCTTGTTAGTCCAAAATTTTTTTCTATGCATAGGGATAACATATCTTTCACTATTTCTATCAGATCTATTCATATCACATCTTCTTTCTTCTAGCTATGCCCTAGTTTTCAGACTAGTACAAAATCTATCAATATACCTAGATCCATTCTTTCGAAACAAAAATTTCCACTTATCTTACATTTATCAGAGCACAAAGATTTAATATCTTACCTCTTTTCTTCAGATCTGACTTATCTTCTTAGCACAGAGCTTCACAAGTTAAGTAGAGTACTACGCACTAGGGAAACAGATCTACGCACAAAGCTTTCTCTTTTCCTCAATTCCCAGCAATCATAATTTCAGTTCCCGGCAACGGAACCATTTGTTGGCACAGGGGTAGACCCAGGGTTAAATGCTTCAAAAACGCACCAACAAAACCCTAACTACCGACCCTTTCAGCAACACCTGCGAAGCAGATGAAGTCTCACCCGAGGTAGAGGAAGGGGGGGTTGTAGGACTCAAGTGTCTACAACCTAGCTAGGACACAGATCTGTGATCAAAATTCTTTAACAAAGCACTTAGCAGTTAACTTTCATTAGTATTTAACCCTTATTCACATCGCAGGTAAAACCTTAGTTACAGAACAACGCAGTATTCGACAAGATCTAGCACATTCAAGCACTTATCATATAGAAATATATTAGATCTAGCATTCATACATATCACTAAGCATTAAACATTCATCCAGAATAAGTACTAAGCAAATAAATACACAACAACATGAACAACATAGCACAAAGCACTGTAACACAGGATATACGTGGTTCACCCCCAGCGTAGGGTTACGTCCACCAACTCTCTGTCTTCTTTATTATCTTCTTTCAATCCTCTTACATGCACAGAGCCACAAAACCCACTCTGCATAGGACAAGAGATATACATGCACCTTGCCAGATCCTCCTTCCCCAAGTTTGGCACAACACAGAGCCTTCTTACAATTACTTGCGCGTAGCTCTGCAAATTCTCAACACACAGTATGCACAAAGCATTTAAAACTATTTGCACTTAGCTCACTGGCTTACAACTGATTTAGCACCTGCTACTTACATCGCCAAGATACTTATTTATACTTTACAAAAGGGGCCTAAACATGGGTAAGACCCATGGGCCGACATCCCATACCCATTACATAAGCCCTAAACCAAAAAAATCCCACAAAAGGGGGTGATATCCCACGATCTTTGCTTCGCCTGGCGCTTTGTCTTCGACCAGCCCGTCGAAGTCCCAAAAATGGTCAAACACAACCAAGGTTCTCCAAAACTTAGTCGAGGGCCAACAAGTTCTGAGTGGCAAAGGCTCCCCAAACTTTTCCTGCACTTTTAGTAAAATTCATGTCACCTGCAATAATCAAGTTTGTGAGATCGAGTAGGCCCCGAGACTCTACTTTGTCCTAGAAAAATTTCCTATCTATGAAAGGGCCATAGATATTGAGTAAACTGATTTGTTGGTTGTTCCAACGGCTGGAGCTTGTCATAAGTATTCCACCACAACTCAGGAAAGGGTTTAATTCAGATTTTGTGGGATCCCATGTTGCATCCAAACCCCCTAAGGTACCAAGTGAGTTTACAGAGAAAGTGTGCCAGTTTGGCCGAAATTTATTCAAAAAAAATCTAGCCTTTTGACCATCAACCAATGTTTCCTGTAGGAAAATAATGTTGGGAGAAGTCTGGGAGAGTAGTCTTCTAAAAGCGGAGGATTTAAATTCCCTCCCCACTCCTCTGAATACGAGGGAGAGAAAGATCATTACTTGGATCTCTCTAGGGATTTCATGCCTCTAAGCACCCCAATATCAGAGTGTAGTGAAATAGAATCAATAGATAGTGTTGTCAGTGGCCCCTTTTTGAGACGAGCACTTCTGGTTTTGATTGGGGAGTGCTCATAGCCAATCCCTCTTGACCAGGTGTGTACTTTTCCCAGGTCCAATCCTATTGTTTCCATGTGTCCCAAGGCTCCTTCCTCAAATTGTGGCTTGTGTACTGACTTCCCCAGATAGGTGGGTAAGGGGGAGGGAGTAAGAACTTCTTTATAGGATGGGAGGAGCGAGTCCAGTACATCACCAAGGGTATTATCCCCTGGATGTGTTTCACTAGTACCTGGAAAAAAGAGATCCTTCCCCTATTCTAGAGACAATGTGCCAAGGCTCTTGGTCTCCAAAGGTGGTATAGGATAGTGTAAGATAGGGGAAGTATCCCGTGATGTGGAAACCCATGGACGGACTGTAGTCAGAGTAAATGTAACAGGCACAGAATGGGACTGTTTCCCGACAAGCGAGCAGGTAGAAGTAAGTGAAGAAGGTGCATCTGAATAAGACTTAGCTCATGTGTAGTTTGAAGTAGAATGGATAATAGTATCTATCATAGGGTGGGATAGTTTCCCGTCAAGAAAGCAGGTCGGAGTATGAGAAGATGGTGCACCCAAGTGAGAACCAGCCAGAGGGGTATCATTCCAAAGAGTATTGAAAGTGCCCAATATCTGAGTAGAATAGGCATCCAATAAATCTTTTTCCTAGGAAGTTAGTGAGAAAAAAAGAGAAGGGAAAATGGTTTTGAGCTTACTAGTGACAAAGTCCGAGATTGTTGGTTCACCAACATCCAAGAAATATGTATAGGAAGGCTGTGTGTTCACTTCAAGGGAGTCCAACCTGGTGGAGAGATCAAGCATTGTTTCCTCTGACTGTTCCACGTCCAAGAAACCCAAGCATAAATTTCTAACATGGCTCGTTTGTCTACATATTGTACATCTGAAGGGGATGCCAAGGTAATACAGGATTTGTTGAGTTTGATGACCTCTCCATTCAATATCAATGGATTCTAACAGTCCATCGTGTATGTCGATATCGACCATAACCCTTGAAACTTTCTTTTTCGGGCATGTGAGGGACTGTGGGTCCACAGAGATTAAATGACCAAGATTATTTCCAATGGCCTCGAGAGATTTTGTATTCCAAAGGTATAACAACAGTCTGGGGAGGAGGACCTAGAAATGGCACAAATGAAAGTAGTCCTGCGAGGGGTCAAATCTTATCCGCCATTGTTTTAACATAAGGCTACCTCCGTCAATGGTCCAAAGCTGCTCAAGTATGGTAGTGGAGTCCTCCGGTGTTTTAAACAGGAAACAGAGCCAGGCTCTCGTTAGGTAGGTGATCTCTGGTACATAACCTAGCAATGGCTACCAGATAGATAACACCCACTCTGCTAGGTCAGTTAGGCAGATATGTTTATAGGATAATATACCCACTGGTGAAAAGAGACTGAAAGAGACCAAATCTTCTAAGCCAATATCAGTTTCGAGTACCATTTTCCTTTTAGTTTTCTTCAAACACCAAGGTCTTAAGTTGGTTTTTTTACCCTCGAGAGTGTTACACATTATTTTGGTCACCCCAGTGATCCATTGACAACATGTGTTCATTTTCCCAAAAAGAGCCTTTCTTCATGAGGAGATTGACTGACTTTCTCTTCTCAAAAGCCCCATTAAGGAAGGTCATCACAGGATACACCATATGCAGGGTGTGATGATCCTTGATCATCGCCCCCTTCCCTAAAGCTAGGTTGTGACGACTCCGCAAGCTGCTCTACAACTAGGGTGCAACAATGTCAAAAGACTAAGAAAAGGGGAAGTTTCATGAAAGTTCTAGAAGGGGATATTCTAGAAGATGAGGTGGCATTTGTATGGTTGGGATATTACTCGCTTCTCTGATTTGGTGGGATCATCCTGATCTCTTTAACCATCTCTCTTTCTCCTATATAAAGAGGGATCTCTCATGGAAAAGGTTAAGCACAGAAGATTGATTCAAGGCTAAGAATTGGATGAGGAATTCTACTTCAATTCATACTTGAGGGCTCCATTTTAGTTCATCAAGTCATTGTGGCTCTTTGTTAAGGTCCTAACCCGCACATAGGTAGATCAATGTATTCGGATGTAATAAAGGTCAATATTAATAAGGCCTTTCAATAAAATAGAATAAGGCGGATGTAAGAAGACCTAATAGAAGCTTCCGCTTCTAGAAGGATCTTCCTTTAGATGCTTCTCTTAATAGACATATTTAGTATAAATAAGGGTCGAGGGTATGAGAACCCTAGCTTAGAGATTATTGTAACAGAGCACTGCTCGATTGGAGGTTGCCCCCTCGAAGAGGCCTGTGAACATTGCTTTCTGAATCAAAGTGTTATTTCTATTCCTATTGTTATATCTTTTTGTGTATTGTGAAGATTATGCTAGATATTTTACTGTTATTCTGCCATTTCTAGCATTTTATTTCTGTTCTGCATATTTTATATATCTGGTATCTTGCAAGTGGTATCAGAGCACTTTCTTTGGCAGAAATTGTGGGTATTTTTTTTTCAGGGTAGAGACGTATTCTGGCGTCTTTAAGCCATAGAGATCTGTCGTTACGCGCATAAACCTGCGGTTGAGGGATTCATACACGTAGGAAATACAAGTGGTTCTTAAGCACACATCTGTTGGCCACCCTTGTAACCCATGTTGGTACCCCTTCGAGTGGTAGTGCATCAGACAACACTTGTGTATGGATTGGCCTAGATTTCTTGAAGCCCTCTTTAGATAAACCTATCGACCGCCGGTCTGCTATAGTGTCACCGAGAACAACACTTGGGAAGACACTCTCTAGTACCTGGGTAGTCGGGTAGTATGGCTAAGGGTATGGTCTATCCTCCTTAGTTAGTGCCCTGAGATATTGGGCCGAGTACTATTGTTGGACCCCGCACGTATATCAGAGAGATATAGCACAGGGCAAACCCTTGTCTGTAGAACCCTTGAATACCTAACCCTTGGGGAACATAAACATAAACATAAACAAATTAAACCGGTGAGATCTATTGCCGCGCATCTGTGTTCGGGTTGCTAAGTCAATACACATTTCTCTCTGGTTCAGAATTTGGGGATTTCAGCACTGCAGCATTCTTCAGACCAAGGTATAACCCTGCAGCATTCTGGAAATTTTTTCACCATTATTTGAGACCTATTCCATTAGATTCATCTCTTCTCCCTTATCACATTCATCCATATCATTTTTCTGCAAAAAATTTCTGACCCTGCCCGCTCCCTTTTCAGTTCACCCATCCTCATGGCCCATACTCGTAGCCAAGAACTAGAGTCTCGCTTCAACACCTTACAATCTGGTTTCCTCGAGACCCAACAAGAAGTGCAACAACTCAGTGCTACTATTGGTTCCCGTGATGCATCCGTAAATGTAGCCGTGCAGTCCGCAATGGCGGAAGTCAAACATGAATTGATCACCCAACTTGAATCTGTATTTGCATCACTCTGCACCAAACTCAAGATCCCTACCGATGACTCTTTTTCTGATGCACATAAAAAGACTAAAGGTGAAACTTCTTCCCATTCCTTTCAACCCCATCACTTTCAATGGGACATACGCCTTCCATGGGTGGATGTAACCAAATTTGATGGCTCGGACCCCACTGGTTGGGTAACCCAAATGGAACATTATTTCTCTCTCTACAACATTACAGATGACTTGGCCAAACTCCGATATGGTGTTCTCCATCTAGATCAAGAATGCTGGCAATGGTGGCAATGGAGAAAAACTTCCCGTCAAGGGTATATTGCTTGGACCCAATTTGTGGTTGGGATTTATGAACGCTTTGACACTGACACCAACCATTTGGGCCATTTGACAAAATTGAAGCAATCAGGCACAGTAGAAGGCTTCATAGCTGCATTTGAGCGACTGGCTTTTCGAACAGAGGGCATGACTGATGCTTTCTTTCGAGAGTGTTTTATCAGTGGCCTCAAGGAGGAGATTCGGGCCCATGTCCTCATGGCTCGACCTATGACTTGGGTGGAGGCTACCAAAAAAGCTAAAGAAGCACAACAAATTGTTTCCTCTCAAAACCGTAATCCTTCCTTTATCCCTCACCCTAAACCAGTAAACCCCACTACTCCCTTCGCCCCATTAAAAATCCAAAAATTGACCAGGGCTGAAATGGGTGAACGCCAACTCAAAGGCCTCTGTTATAATTATGATGACAAATATTTCCCAGGCCACAAATGTAAGGAACAAAATCTTTTTATGGCCATCTCTAAGGATATGCCGGAAGAGGATGTTAACACTCCCCTTGTGCCGGAGTCACCAGAAATCACTGACATAAACCCTCCCTCCGACCCTCCTGAAGTGGAACCGATAATTTCCCTCAATGCTCTCACCGGCTTCTCTGCCCCCCAAACCCTAAATTTAATCGGTTACATCAAGCACCAAAAAGTCATCATTCGGGTTGATAGTGGCAGCACCCACAATTTTATTCATCGCTGCATTGCCCAAGAAACCCATTGCTACATCCATGCTGTCAACAATTTCCAAATCATGATTGCCAATGGTGGTTCTATGAAATGTGGCGAGCGCTATGAAAATGTGCGTCTCCAAATCGGTGAATACCACCTAAAATCCCATATGTTTGCTATTGACATGGGCGGTTGCGACACTGTGTTGGGTGCAGACTGGCTAAGGACTTTGGGTCCCATTCTCATGGATTTTCAGAACTTAACCATGGAATTCGACCAAGGAGGCCACCAATATAAATTTCAAGGCATCACTGCTGGTTCACCTGAGGTCATCAATTCTCATCGCATGGAAAAACTGCTCAAAAAAGGTCATTATGGTGTCATTGCCCAACTCCACGCCATACAAGCCACAGAGACCCCACTAGTGCCCCAAGACCTCCAATCCCTCCTTTCTAAACATCAAACGGTATTTCCCACTCCCCAAGGACTCCCTCCTTCCTGTGGTGTCCATGATTACTCCATTCCCCTTGTCCCAGGAAGCCTTCCCCCCAATATACGTTCATATCACCACCCCTTTTCACAAAAAAATGAAATTGAAAAAATGGTCCAAGAACTCCTTATTGCCAGCGTCATCCGTCCTAGTAGGAGCCCTTACTCCTCTCCGGTTGTCATGGTATTGAAGAAAGAAGGTTCTTGGAGAATGTGTCCTGACTTCTGTGCTCTCAACAAACTAACCATCAAAGACAAATTTCCCATTCCTATCATTGATGACCTCCTGGATGAATTGAGTGGCACCCAATTCTTTACCAAACTTGATCTTTGCTCGGGTTATCACCAGATACGTATGAAAGAGGCCGACATTCCCAAGAGCACCTTTCGCACTCATGAGGGCCACTATGAGTTTTTGGACATGCCCTTTGGTTTGTGTAATGCCCCCTCCACCTTCCAGAGCCTCATGAACCATGTCTTCTGCCCTTTTCTCCGTCATTTTGTCTTAGTTTTCTTTGATGATATCCTCATCTATAGCAAAACCTGGACAGACCATCTTACTCATGTGGATCAAGTTCTCCACCTACTCTCTCAGCACCAACTTTTCTTGAAACATTCCAAATGTGCTTTTGGTGCCTCATTAGTAGAATACTTGGGTCATCTGGTGGGAAAGGATGGCGTCTGGGTGGACCCGAAAAAGATTGAAGCTATGGAAGATTGGTCGCACCCAAAGACTCTCAAAAGCTTGCGTGGATTTTTGGGCCTCACAGGGTATTATCGCAAGTTCGTTAAGAACTATAGAAAGACTGCAACACCTCTCACAGCTCTCCTCAAAAAGAACTCTTTCACTTGGACTCCAACAGCTGCTCAAGCTTTTCAAACCTTAAAGACGACCATGTGCACCACTCCGGTTCTGGCCCTTCCCAACTTCACAAAGACCTTTATGTTGGAATGTGACACCTCAGGGAAAGGAATTGGCGTTGTCCTTATGCAAGAGGGTCGACCTTTGGCCTTCACTAGCAAGCAACTGTCTGAAAAGAATCTGGGTAAACCCATTTATGAAAAATAAATGTTGGTGATTCTGCATGCTGTTGAGTTGTGGCGTCCGTATCTCTTGGGGCAACGCTTCCAAATTAAGACAGACCATCAAAGCCTCAAGTACTTTCTGGAACAATGCATTTCATCCCAGGAACAACAAAAATGGGTGACTAAGCTCTTTGGATATGATTATGAGATCATTTACAAGAAGGGCAAAGACAATGTTGTGGCAGATGCACTGTCTCGGAAATATGAAGACGAAGGATCCATTTTTTCTCTTTCCTTCATTGTACCCAATTGGCTCCAAACTGTGCGCCAGGAATGGATTCAAGATCCCAAAAGTTCGCATCTGATCCAGCAGCTACAGAACAAGGCTCCAGCTCCCCTAGGGTACTCCTGGCTCCTGGATGAGCTTCGATACAAAGGCCACTTGTATTTAAGTAAACAATCCAAGCTCAAATCCATAGTGCTTTATGAGCTTCATGCTACACCCACAGCGGGGCACTCAGGGTTCACCAAAACATATGACCGAGTCAAACGTTCTTTTTTCTA
>JASDQU010306680.1:24653-84620 GCA_032191745.1 Picea mariana
GCGCTCTTCCGCACCCATTTACTGCATCCACGGTGGCTCAAATTTTCATGGACCAGGTCTTCAAGCTTCATGGCATGCTGCACTCTATTGTTTCCGATCGAGACCCAACTTTCACAAGCAATTTTTGGAAAGATCTGTTTAAGCTACAAGGCACACAATTGCATCTCAGCTCAGCTTATCATCCCCAAACGGATGGTCAAACGAAAGTTGTCAACAAGTGTTTGGAAACATATCTGAGGTGCTTTGCCTCTGAAAAACAACACCAGTGGGCTCAATGGTTACCCCTCGCCGAATGGTGGTACAACACTACATACCATACAGCCACTCGCATGACTCCTTTTGAAGTGGTATATGGACAGAAGCCACCTTCAGTTCTCTCATACTTACCGGGTACCTCGAAGGTCCAGGAAGTTGACCAAACACTTACAGTCCGAGAGGATATTCTTCGTACCCTTAAAGAGAGCTTGGTCATGGCACATACTAGAATGAAGCAGCAAGAAGATCAAGGTCGCTCTGAACGTCAATTTGCAGAAGGGGATCAGGTGTTTCTGAGACTGCAACCATATAAGCAAACTTCCCTCAAGGCCGAGCATTGCCAGAAGCTAGCACCCAAATTTTATGGCCCTTACGTAGTTCTCAAGCATGTGGGACAAGTCACATATCAGTTAGCTCTACCGAGTCAGTCAAAGCTACATCCTGTTTTTCATGTTTCATGCTTGAAGAAGGTGATTGGAACCAGGTGCCAAATTCACACCAACCTTCCAGAGTTAGTTGAAAAAGGATCCATTTGGCTACATCCAGAAGTAGTTTTGGACCAGCGTGAGCGTCGCCTGCGTCAGAGAACCATCAAGTAAGTGCTAGTACAGTGGAAAGATATGACTCCAGCAGATGCCACTTGGGAACCAGCTACCATTCTGTAGCAGTTTCCACATATCAAGCCTTGAGGACAAGGTTGTTTTTAAGGGGGCGGACATGTTAAGGTCCTAACCCGCACATAGGTAGATCAATGTATTCGGATGTAATAAAGGTCAATATTAATAAGGCCTTTCAATAAAATAGAATAAGGCGGATGTAAGAAGACCTAATAGAAGCTTCTGCTTCTAAAAGGATCTTCCTCTAGATGCTTCTCTTAATAGAAATATTTAGTATAAATAAGGGTCGAGGGTATGAGAACCCTAGCTTGGAGATTATTGTAACAGAGCACTGCTCGATTGGAGGTTGCCCCCTCGAAGAGGCCTGTGAACATTGCTTTTTGAATCAAAGTGCTATTTCTATTGCTATTGTTATATCTTTTTGTGTATTGTGAAGATTATGCTAGATATTTTATTGTTATTCTGCCATTTCTAGCATTTTATTTATGTTCTGCATATTTTATATAACTGGTATCTTGCACTCTTCTTCATTCAAGCTTGGAGCAAGTGTTTGTGTTGGAGAAAAGGGTCATCGGAAGGGGACCTTGCAACATCAAGGATTTGGTTGTAATCTCCACTTTCATTTTAATATGATACAGTGATATGTTTCTTTCCTAGAAAATTGACTTTGTTTTATTGTATGATTCCTTGATCACATACATAGGTTCTCGTTGAGTATATTATTGCTTTCATTTTGGTTGGCTTGTGTTCCCTTGCAGATTCAATATCACAGGAGCACTAGAGTGGAGCTAAGATGAAAACAGAAAGAGGAGGAGATATTTAAATGGTATGTTTTCCATCTCTTGTTAAATAGTAAACTCATTGATTAGAGCTTAGAGAAAGCGTAATATTTTGTTCTGTTTTGTTCTAGATCTAGGTGGATCTAGGAAGAACTGTTTATGTCCGCATTTATTGATAAGTCCGATAAAAAAATTGGCGACCATACTGGGGATACGAACTCCTTTTGATTTTTTTCTTCCCATTTTCCCTTAGCATGCCTTCCTCTGATAAATTTCATTCTATGAGTCTGTGGGTGATCCATTTAGACTCCCTGGGTTTAGAAGTTCCTTTAGATTTTTTTGTCTTTCTTCCAATTTTTCCATATTTACAAAGATCGCCGCACTGTAGCCTATTGGCAACTTGAGACAACACCTGAACGTCACATCCTTCTTGTCCAATCCAGTGCGGCGATGTCACACTATGCTCTGCCAGTAGCCTGCGATGACCTCAACTCGTCGCACTGTGTCCCATACCCAGCCTATGACGACTCTTGTAGGTTTTGATGCAGTGAGTCATTTTGTCTTTTACCACCCAGATTTGCCTTAGTAGTCTGAGGTGAAATTCCTATGACCATGATTGGTTGATTTGCGAGTTTAAATCTTGCTTGTGGTTGGTTTTCAGTGATTGAAAGTCTTTCTTTGCATTTTGCAAGTTTTTTTTTTCATGCTCATTGTCACAAGAATATAATCTCAGATCTTCTCTGGGTGCTTGTTTGACAAAGGGTCTTTGGTTTGTTTTGAGTTTTGGATTCATTTTGTTTTTCAGATTGGTTGTTGATTAAAAAACAATTTTTTCTTGCTTATGTCAAAAGGTTTTCTTGTCTTTTCCGTTTTTGTCTACATTGTGAATTTGATTTGGGAATTGTGTTGAGAATGTATTGATTTTCTTGGATTACTTTTTCTTTCCATTATCACATCTCTGATTTTGTCTTGGAAAGGAAGAATTGAATTCATTTATTCTTTTTAGTGATCTCTGATAAGAAAATTGTTACATTCGAAATATTGGTTAAAGAGAAGAATTGTAAATTTTTGTAGTTCATGATTGTTTGGGATTGTACTCATTTGGAATTAAGAAATTGTGATTTGTAGCTTCTTGTACTTGAAAAGAAATACCTTCTCCCTACTATAACTAGAGTTCACTGAATTGAAAAATTGCACATTCATATCTTTTTGCATTTTATTGGGTCAAGGTCGCAACATCATTAGTTTCATCTTCATCTCCCTTTTTTGAGTAAACAACAACCTGTAAAACACAACGTAAATTTAAAATTTATTAGTAACTTTTATTTTTTAAGGATCTTTTTCACCAACATTAGCTGGGATAGCGCTTCGGAATAGGTGGTAAGGCACAATCTCCAAAGCATATAAACACACAATAGTATCTTGTGATAGGGAGAGTTCAAATCCAATTGCAACATTTTGTCCTGGGAAGCCCTTCTCACACAAGGGTCAAACCTAAGGTCGCATTAAGACTAGCATAGTTACTCACCTTGCTTTGTTGGTATTGGTGTAGAGATTGCACATATTATTGGGGGTCACTTGAAGGTATACCCACAATTATGAGTGGAATCATTTCAAGTTGATTTTGGAATAGATACCCTACCTTTGCGCGTGGATGGGACTGTCGACTATTTCTCCAGGCATCACTGTTTTAGTTGGTAACCTTAGTAGCCTATCTCTTTAGGGTATTTACACGAGGTGACTATGGAGGGGCAAGTCTTCATGTACCTGAAATCGACGTTGGCCAATCTCACTCGGGCTCCTTGGAGGGTATACCCATGATTATGTGTGGGAGCTTTCACCAGGGTGTAAGTCTGTTAAAAAGGCAGTCAATGTAACTTTTCCAACCTCTTATCCCAACCCCTTCTTGTCTTGATTTCACAACGTTGGATTTCATCACGAACCAGGACTTCGAAATAAGAAGTTTTGTTTGCTTGGTTTGATTCCTAGATTTTATTAGTGAGTGTTGTTTGTTTTCTCTAGTTGGCCATAGATGTTTTCCGCTATTTACTTGGTTCAACCAACATCGGCCTTCGTCGTTCATGTAGGATGCAAGGGATACCTCCAGAAGAGTCGGAAGGTTACCAACCTTTGCTTCCTAATTCACCAGAAGGCTCTCTAGAGGGAGCAATCAACAACGAAGTAGCTTCTGAAGTTGGAAGCACACACTCTTTGGAAGTATTTCGAATCATTTCAGATTCCTTATAACCTTTCTGACTTCCCCCAAATCTGTTGTTGAGTATTAGACAAGACACACATATACTTCAGATGAACTCGTCTAGAGAATTTTTTTTTGTTGATAATACTGAAGTACCTACTGGACCTAATGCAGGATCTGGGGTAGAAGATCCACATTTTCACAACGAATCTTTTAGGATCCCACCTCACCCTATCGGAACTTCTAATCCTAGTTCCATCCCTTTGAAAGTACGTGATCTTTACAAAAACCTAGGAGTGAGTCCTGATCAACCTATGGCATCACAAATGCTTGAGACGTATGTTACCTATACGATACCTTTATACCATTTTACTGGTACTACCAGTAGTGTCACCACCGTTTCAGACCAGTTGTTGGTCAGTTCTCACTTGATCCTTCCTCTCTAGATGGCCCATTCTATGGACTCACGAGCTACCACAACTTCTACCAGAAATGTGGTTGTTACCCAAGCTCCAATTGGAACACCACTTCCATCTAGACCAAATCCATCACTTCCCCCTAGGTATAGAGATCTGAATGCTTCCATTGCTATCTCTACCTAGGTTCCATCTGGAGGTTCTAGAATTATTGTTTCTCTTGGGTATAACGCTGCAAGTCAGTTTGTTCCTACACCTTCCCAAATACTCTCCGGAGGGACTTATGTTCCTCCTTCACCTTTTTCAGGAGGATCTCACCATCCTGGCCCTAGTGGCTCCAATCCAGTTGGAGGCACCAATCTTCCTATCACTTCTGGTTTCCAGATTCCTTTTGGAGGTCAACCTTAAGATGGGGGGCAACCTCAATTTGGGGGACAACCTTAAATTGGGGCACAACCTCAAATTGGGGGGCAACCTCAAGTTGGAATCTATAATCCAATTTATGGACAAAACACACATGTTTTACAAACACAACCTTGGAATCTTCCTTTCCAAGGAAATCTACAACCGTCTGGGGGGAAACATCCTCAAGTCAATTCTTTTATACCCCCTAACCTCAGTCAACCGTATCTAGGTTCTTTGAATCCCACTTGGGGTCAAAACTTGCAATCTCATGTTCCTTTCCAAGGGAACATCCCTAATCAACCCAACCTTGTGGGCTACATGCCTCAAAATCCTCCAAAATCGAATCTGTTGGGATTGTCTAATTATATGCAGACTGCTTATGATCCTACTGGTATACCTATGGGGCTCCCCCCTCAAAACTACCAGTTTCCTCAAGTGAACCGACAGTTTCATTTTCTATCCACTTTGGATTTACCTGATTTGTCTAGGATTTTGAATGATCCTATTCTACACTCTCCTTATTGGCTAGTCATACCGACTAAGTTACCGTCTGACATTCCTAAATTTGATGGTCGAGTAGGAGAAGATATGAATAATCATGTTATGACTTTTCATCTGTGGTTTTCATTCAAATCCTTGATGGATGACTCCATCAGATTATGACTTTTCCAATGAAATCTAACGGGCTCGACAACAAAATGGTACATCAAGTTACCGCAAGGATTCTTCAATAAATTTTAACACCCTATCCATGGCCTATTTGAAACATTACCAGTTACTGATTCGATACGAGACAAGAACCAAAATTTTGAGTTCTTTTAAACAATCCCCATCCACTCATATTTCTGATCACATCCATGAGTGGAGGAGGAGAAGACATTTGATCAAAGTTCCTCTTCCTAATCAACTATTAGCTGAGTGGTTTACCAAATCACTCATTGGACCTATCTCTCATGATGTTTCCATGGGTGGTGTTGTCATTGAAGAGAAGACGATTAGTCATGCTCAATATCCAGATCTCATTTTTTCGCAAACAAGAGAGCTTTACAATTTGATCCCTGACGTTCCTCGTCCTTCCACAAACCCTACCCCAGCACCTCCAACAACTTCTCATGTTGTTGATGGTGTGATTGGAACCTTTCATGCTGAGACTCAATCTTCACACACTGGTCACACCAATCCTAAATCTAATAATTCTAATGCACAAAATAATCCTACTCCTACTCCCACCAGTAAGACTGTCGAGGTTAATTATGTTCAATTCACGCCTACCAGAGAAAACCAAAATAAAAATAAAGGGAAGAGTAAGAATAAGGAGGACATGAATAATAATCCACAATTTGATAAATCCGAAACACAAACCGTTGATGAGAAAGATAAACGTAAACCTCATTAGCCCTACCTTATTTTTGGTGACAATCATTACATGAAAGATTACCCAAGATGTGCCGAAGTTACTAAGTTCCTCCAAGGGACCGGACAACCTTCCACACCTGCCTTTTTTTCACAACCTTTCCCTTCTCGGTAGAAAGTGTTGATTAAGGTTGGTTGTCATTGATGTCAACCCTTGAAGAAAGCCCCATAGCACAAAGGTTTGGGTAATGTACCCAAGATTGTTTGATGTAAATATGACTCATTATTATGGTTGATAAGAAGTAAATATGGATGAACTCCAAAGTGGTTCCCTTATGGTGAAAGCCCTCACGGGAAGACGCTTTGCAGAGTAAGAGAAGCCATTCTTAATTGTGGAATAATGAGATGAAGGACAGTGAATTTTTCATAGAAGCTATCCTAGATGTATAGTGCTTTTCATGCCATTTCTGGTGGTATGTATAATGTCACATAACTCCTCATGGTTAGAGAGTTATGACCATGTGAAGTTGGAGAACCCAGGTTTGGGTAATGGACCCAAGTTTGTTTGATGGATAAAGGTATTTTTTTTCTATATTTGAAGGTAATACTATTCTATATGGATAGTAAATGTCATTCCATTTCTGGTGGTATGTGGAATGTCACATAAGTCCTCATAGTTTGAGAATTATGGCCTTACGAAGTTGGAGGACCCTCATATGTCATCTAGAAGCCCCAAAAGGTCAAAGTAGTCAAAGTGGTTTAAGAGATTTTAAAAGGTAAATAATAAAGTGAAGTGATGAGTGTATTATAATTCAAAGTGAATACAAAATAAATTATTTCAATAATAAATTTAATGGAGAAATTAGAAGTGGGTTAACCCTAAAACAAGGAAAGTGGGCTAAGTGACCTAAAAAATGTTTTTAAGGAAGCTACTTGGAGAGTATAAATAACAGGCAAGGTTCTCTCATTTCAATCACACTTGAGAATATTGAATATCTATAGGTGTCTGAGGTAACCAATGATATCTAAGCCAAATTTCTGAGGGAAGGTGAAGAAAAGAAGGACGAAATGCAAGGAAGGATAAATTCTTTTGATGGTGCTTTCTAAGGTATGTTATTTATAGGTCATCTCACCATTTTCTTTATAAATATTTTTCTATAACGATTCAAATCGTTAAATTGATATTCCATTGAGAAAACATATCCAAGTATCTTTGGTAAAAAATTCAGTTTGTGGTTCGTTTTATTTTGGGAGTTACACTCCGTGGAAAATAGGGTTTGTGGCTAGTCCTGAAACTAGTCAAAAACAGGTGTTTCGGGTAAAAACATCATAACTTCTTCATAACAGATCCAAATTTAGTGAGACCAAATGTGTTGGTTAGGATACAGTTTTTAGTATTTTTTGTAATAGTTTCAGATCAATTCAATGAATATTTCGTGCGGGACCGCTCTACAAGTATACTCTCTAGAATAAGTCAGAATTCAACAAGGTATGTCATTTTTACTATAAATCATTTTCTGAGAGGTTCCAAGTAGTGACACCTGGAGAAATTGCATAAAACACACTAAAGAACATTGTTTATCAATTTCATATCTTTATAAATTACATGTTCAAAGTTGTGATTACTTCAAGTTAGGGTTGTTGACTAATCCAAAACTAGGCATGTGAGACTAAAGAAAAGTTTGATGAAAATGCTAGTCTCTTGTTGTTAAAGTTAAGGAAGGTTTGCAGGAATGTGATCATATATACCAGTTCTATTACATAGCTACAAATCAGATTTGGATGATGAAATTTATGAGGGATTTTGGTTGAGGCACATGTTGAGTACATGGTTGAGACAAGTAGTTGATGAGTTGGCACATACATGAGGTGTATAGTTAATGATGTTGGTACATATTGATGACTCATAGTTGATGAGTAGTTGAAACATGATTAGTACAGGTTGGTGCATGGTTGATGCACTTGTTTATGGTACAGGTTGAGGTACAGATTGATGCATGGTTCAGATTTATTGGTACAGGTTTACTGCGGTATATCTCACAGTGATAGTGTGACAGTGGTTCCATCATTCTACTTCTACTTCAAGGTGGAAGGACGGGGAAATGACAGGTGGTTTTAGCCACCTTCCGGTTATATCCAGAGAACATAGGGGGTTGTAGCCTCCTTCTGGTTGTAGCTAGAGAATTGGGGAGTTGGAGCTTCCCTCAGGTTGTAGCCTGAGAAACTAGGGGGTTGGAGCCTCCTTCCAGTTGCAGCTGGAAAACAAAGGAAGTTGGTGCTTCCAATGAATGTAATTCTTCAAGACATATAAGAAAATGAATTATGTGGTTTTTTCCCGATTTGGGTTTCCACGTAAAACATTGGTGTACTGTGTATGTGTGTGATTGTTTATTTCTTATTGCTCATTATTGGATAATAATTCTACATTGATATAACATTTAAAGAAAAAGGATTATAATTACGTTATTACTGATTCATCCCCCCCACCACCACCCCCTCTCAGTAATCCAACAATTGGTATTAGAGATGGTTCCTTCAGAAATCAGTTTAACCACTGAAAGGTAGATCATGGAGAGTACCAAATCATATAAAAATGGAATACCACAGTTTGATGGAAAGAAGTATGCTTTTTGGGGCATAAGGATGAAGACATATATACAGGCACAGGGATTTCAAGTTTGGCAATCAATTGTAGATGGATACACAGCACCAACAGTTCCACCAACAAATGACAAAGCAGTGAAACTTGGTGAGAATAATTCCAAAGCCAAAAATGCACTTTTGAATCGTCTCAGTGATACGGTATTCACCAAAGTTTCACATTGTAAATCTGATAAAGAGATTTGGGACAAGCTTCGAAATATTTATGAAGGAGATTCAAAATTCAAAGAAGCAAAGCTTCAAACTTACAGAGGTCAGTTCGAACAACTAAAAATGAAGGAAGATCAAGATATCGCAACCTACTTCTTACGAGTCGATGAAATAGTGAATGCAATCATAGGATTGGGAGAAGAAATCGAAGAATCTGTAATTGTTGAAAAGGTACTAAGATCTCTTCCTATGAGATTCAACCCTAAGATATCACCACTAGAAGAAATATCGGATCTAAACTCAATAAGCATGGATGAACTGCATGGAATCTTCACAACATATGAGATGAGAACTGAACAGGAAAATCCAGATGTAAAAGAAGAAGCCTTCAAAGCATCCAAAAGATCAAAGCAAAAAAAAAGAAACAAGAAGAATATAGCAGCAACAACAACATCTTGGAAGATGATGAAGAAGTGGACAACTTCGTCAAAAGACTGAAAAAGGGAACCAACAGTAGGTATAGAGGTAAGCTTCCTTTAATTTGTTTTAATTGTGATGGTATTGGTCATTTTGCTAACAAATGTCCTTATAAGAAAAAGAGAAATGATGAAGGTTACTCAAAAGGCAGACAAACATATAAAGGTAAAAGAACTACAAAGAAAGTTTTCAAGAAAATATTTTGCACCAAAGAAGACATATCATCATCAGATGAAGATGAAGTCAATGACAGTGAAACAGTGAGAGTTCTATTCATGGCAATAGAAGACTCTGATAAAGAAGAATCCAAAGAAGAATATGAAGAATCATATGAAGAAGAAATTGAAGAGGCAAAAGTTGACTTTCGAGAAGAATTAATGAGTGCCATAGAAGTTATCAGAAGAGAAAAGAAAAAAAACAAGAAACTACAAGCATAACTAGATAAGAAAAAAGACACTCAAGAACTAGAACAAATGAACACAAAATTGAAGGTTCAAATAGAAGAAGATAAAAGAATTGAAGAAGCACTCAAAGAACAGCTAGAAGGAAAGGATAGGATCATTGGAAACCTAGAAGCAGAGATTGTCACACTAAGAAAGAATATTCAAAAGAAAAATATGCAGAATAGATCAAAAGTTCTAGATGACATTATCAGCAGTCAAAAATCTCATCTTGACAAGTCCGGACTTGGATGCAATCAGACAGAAAAGGGACCAAGCTCCAAAACAACAGAGAAAGAAACAAATCCAAAAAACTATGCAGAAAAAATCAAAGGGGATAACAATATATACAAGGAAGATTACAGGGACACTCCTCCACCGAGAAGATTCAGATTTCAGAATCAACAACAGATAGACAGGCCTCAAGAAGAAGAAGGATTCATAAGAGCACCTCCTTTCAAAATATCTTCAACTACCAGGTATCGAACTATATTTTTTGGTTTATGTTATGCATGTCATAATTTTGGACATAAAGATGTAAATTGCAGAGCTAACAACAAGAACAATAACTACTTTGAGAGCCATACACAAAGGGGTTATTCAAGAAGACCTAGTGAAACACAGAGAAGAAGTTACAACATTTTTGAATCTTTGAGCACTGAAGTGGAATGTTACAAATGTCACAATTTTTGACACATGGGCAAAAATTGCAGAATGATAGTCCCTCCTAAAGAACCTCAACAGAGTCACAAACAAGAACCTCTGAAAATGGCCTGGATAAGAAATCAAGATCAATATAGCAATGAAGAATGCACAGTCGCTCTATAAGATAAACAGAAGAAACATGGTTCGTATGTTGACAGTGGATGTTCAAAACACATGACAGGTGATAGAGACAAGTTTCTTACATTACGAAAGGAAAGAGATGGATCAGTCTCCTTCGGAAATGATGATTCGACAATAATCATTGGAAAAGACACAGTTTGAATTGGGAACAAGAATGAAAAGGCAGAAAATGTTCTACTAGTAGAAGATATGAAACATAATATTTTAAGTGTGAGTCAAATGTGTGACCATGGTCATAAAGTTAATTTCGATTCACAAAAGTGTCAGATAAGAAAAGAAGGTTCAGGGAAATTGGTTGGTACAACTGCAAGAACTTCAAGCAACATATATGTGTTAAGCAAAATTGGAAATGAAAAGTGTTGTCTAGGAAAGGAAGATGAAAGTTGGCTATGGAACATAAGAATGGGTCACATGAATTTTGATAACCTTGTCAAAGTCAGCAAAAGAGAAGCAGTCAGAGAAATGCCCCATATCACGAAACCAACCAACACTTTATGCAAGAATTGTCAACAAGGAAAACTAACAAAGACCAGGTTCAAATCAAAGGAATATTCAATAACAAAACCACGGGAAATTGTGCATACTGATCTAGTTGGACCAACTACAACAAAAGGCTTAAAAGGTGAGAGATACTTTATGTTATTAGTTGATGATTATACAATAATGACTGCAGTTTTCTTTCTCAAGAACAAGTCATAAGCTTTTGAAAATTTCAAGATCTACAAGGAAATGGTTGAAAATGAGATGGATTCAAGAATCAAATGCTTAATATCAGATAATGGAGGAGAATTCACCTCAAAGGAATTTATGGACTACTGCAGCAATCATGGAATAAAAATACAATTCTCCGTCGCTAGGACACCTCAACAGAATGGAGTTGTTGAAAGAAAGAACTTGACAGTACAAGAAATGGCTCGAATAATTATAATGCATTCAAAGTTGATAGATATTGTTTGGACACATGCAATGCATACAACAGTTCACATTCAAAACAGAGTAATGCTCAGAAACAACATTGATAAAACTACCTACGAGCTATGGAAAGGAAGACCAACAAATGTGAAGCACTTCAGAGTTTTTGGAAGTAAATGCTACATCAAAAGAGAAGATGGCAAAATGAGAAAGTTTGACTCTCGTGTGGACAAAAGAATACTTTTTGCTTACTCAAGTACAAGGAAAGAATACAAGTGTTACAATCTAATATTAAAAAAAGTTGTGGAAAGCATCAACGTAACAATTGATGAAACATGAAGACTAGAATCAAAGGAAGAAGAAAACAAATCAATGGAACAACTTTTCAAAGAAGAAGATGAAAAATAAGTAGAAGAGAAAGATGAAGATGAAGAGAATCCAACAGAAGCAGAAGAGCAAGTTCAACAAGTATCTCCAAAGACGCCTAGCAAATGAGTATAGAAGAATCATCCTTCAGATCAGATTATTGGAAACAAAGATGCGGGAGTTGAGACTAGAAGAAAAATCCATTCACCAGAACAAACACACCTAGAACTCTTATCTACAATTGAACCAAACTATTTTGAAGAAGCTAGCAAGGATGCATTTTGGAATAAGGCTATGGATGAAGAATTAGATCAAATAGAGAAAAATGACACTTGGGAATTGGTTCCAAGACCAAAGAATAAGAATATGATCGACACAAAATGGGTTTTCAGGAATAAATTAAATGAATATGGATAGGTTAAAAGGAACAAAGCTAGATTGGTATGTAAAGGATATGCACAGATTGAAGGAATCAACTTTGAAGAGACATTTTCCTCAGTTGCCAGAATGGAATCAATTTGTTTGCTTTTAGCTTATGCATGATCCAAAAATGTTAAAGTATATCAGATAGACGTAAAATCAGCTTTTCTGAATGGGGAACTTGAAGAAGAAGTCTGCATTGAACAACCAGAAGGATTTCAGTTGTCAAAGAACACAGACTATGTGTGTAAATTAAAGAAGGCATTGTATGGTCTAAAACAGGCTCCTAGAGCATGGTACTCTAGACTGGATAAGTATCTACAGCAGGCAGGGTTCAGAAAAGGAAGTGCAGACAACAACCTCTACATCAAGGTAAGTCAAGGTAATATTTTATTAATTGAAGTTTATGTGGATGATATTATTTTTGGTAGTGATGATGACAGGTTAAGCCAGAAATTTGCAAAAGACATGCAGAATGAATTTGAAATGTTGTTACTTTGAGAACTATCCTTCTTTCTGGGACTTCAGATACATCAAAGAAACCAAGAAATTTTTATTTCTCAAACCAATTATATCAGAGAAATGCTAAAGAGGTTCAGAATGGAAGATTGAAAAACAGTTATCACTCCCATGCAAACCAGTTTTAAGTTGAGCAAAGATGATTATTCAAAGTCTACATATTAGAGGCAATACAGGTCAATGATTGGTAGCCTACTATATGTGACAACATCCAGACTAGATGTAATGCAGGCAGTCGGACAGGTGGCACAATTTCAAGCAGCACGAAATGAATCACATGTATTAGCAATAAAGAGGATCTTCAGATATCTCAAAGGAACATAAGAGTTTGGATTATGGCATCCAAAAGGAAAAGATCTATCACTTATTGCCTACACAGATACAGATTGGGCAGGTTGTATTGATGACCGACGAAGCACCAGTGAAGCAGCGTTCTACTTAGGTGAGTGTTTGGTATCATGGCTAAGTAAGAAACAATCATCAATATCTCTATATATAGCTGAGGCAGAGTATATTGCAGCAGCAACATGTTGTACACAAGTTCTTTAGATGAAACAAACTTTGATAGATATACACGTTGAGTATGATGAGCCCATTCCAATATATTGTGATAATACAAGTGCCATCAGTATCTCAAAAAATGCGGTGATGCACTCCAAGACGAAGCACTTTCCAATCAAGTATCACTTTCTACGGGAACATGTTGCAGAAAAGAACATCAGAGTTGAGTATGTGGGAACAAAAGAACAAGTGGCAGACATCTTTACAAAACCACTTCCACAAGAAGCCTTTGAATATCTTTGCCAAAGACTTGGAGTTATTTCTACTCCAAATTGAATGTTTTTTGAATTCTGATCTTATATGTCTTAGATGTACACGGGGAAGCACCATAAGAGGACAGTTCAGTCAGGGGGAGCAGCCTCGGATGGAAAGATACCTTTGCCATTGATGACAAAGGGGGAGAGATTTATTAGATGCAGAGGACAGAGGTATATTTATCAGATGCAAATGACAGAGCCATGGTTCCAAGGGGAGCATGAGTGATATGATTTCATTATTGCATCAAAGTGTTGCCATCAATGCCAAAGGGGGAGATTGTTGATTAAGGTTGGTTGTCATTGATTTCAACCCTTGAATAAAGCTCCGTACCACAAAGGGTTGGGTAATGGACCCAATATTGTTTGATGTTAATATGACTCATTATTATGGTTGATAATAAGTAAATATGGATGAACTCCAAAGTGGTCCCCTTATGGTGAAAGCCCTCACAGGAAGATGCTTTGCGGAGTAAGAGAACCCATGATTAATTGTGGAATAATGAGATGAAGGACAATGAATTTGTCAGGGAAACTATCCTAGATGGATATTGCTTGTCATGCCATTTCCGGTGGTATGTATAACGTTACATAACTCCTCACGGTTAGAGAGTTATGACCATGTGAAGTTGGAGAACCCAGGTTTGGGTAATGGACCCAAGTTTGTTTGATGGATAAAATTATGATTTTTTTCTATATTTGAAGGTAATAATATTCTATATGGATAGTACAYGTCATTCCATTTCTGGTGGTATGTGGAATGTCACATAACTCCTCACAGTTTGAGAGTTACGGCCTTACGAAGTTGGAGGACCCTCATATGTCATCTAGAATCCCCAAAAGGTCAAAGTAGTCAAAGTGGTTTAAGAGATTTTAAAAGGTAAATAATAAAGTGAAGTGATGAGTGTATTATAATTCAAAGTGAATACAAAATAAATTATTTCAATAATAAATTTAATGGAGAAATTAGAAGTGGGTCAACCCTAAAATAATGAAAGTGGGCCAAGAGACCTAGAAGATGTTTTTAAAGAAGCTACTTGGAGAGTATAAATAAGAGACAAGGCTCTCTCATTTCAATCACACTTGAGAATATTGAATATCTATAGGTGTCTGAGGTAACCAAGGATATATAATCCGAATTTCTGAGGGAAGGTGAAGGAAAGAAGGCCGAAATGCAAGGAAGGATAAATTCTTTTGATGGTGCTTTCTAAGGTATGTTATTTACAGGCCATCTCACCATTTTCGCTATAATTTTTTTTCTATAATGATCCAGACCTTGAAATTTCTATTTCATTGAGAAAACATACCCAAGTATCTTTGGTAAAAAATTCATCTTTTGGGTCATTGTATTTTGGGACTCCGTGGAAAATTGGGTTTGTGGCTAGTCCTGAAACTAGTCAAAAACAGATGTTTCAAGTAAAAACGTCATAACTTCTTCATAACAGATCCAAATTTAGTGAGACAAAATGTGTTGGTTAGGGTACATTATTTATTATGCTGTGTAACATTTTTAGATCAATTCAGTGAATATTTCATGTGGGGAACACTCTACAAGTTCATGCTCTAGAATAAGACAGAATTCAACAAGGTATGCCATTTTTGCTATAACTCATTTTCTTAGAGGTTCCAAGTAGTGAAACCTAGAGGAATTGAATAAAACACACTAAATAACATCGTGTATAAGTTTCATATATTTATACATTACAGGTTCAAAGTTATGATTAATTCAAGTTAGGGTTGTTGACTAATCCAAAACTAGGCATGTGAGACTAAAGAAAAGTTTGATGAAAATGCTAGTCTCTTGTTGTTAAAGTTAAGGAAGGTTTGTAGGAATGTGATCATATACACCAGTTCTATTACAAAGCTACAAATCAGATTTGGATGATGAAATTGATAAGGGATTTTGGTTGAGGTACATGTTGAGTACATGGTTAAGACAAGTAGTTGATGAGTTGGCACATACATGAGGTGTATAGTTGATGATGTTGGTACATATTGATGAGTCATAGTTGATGAGTAGTTGACACATGATTAGTACAGGTTGGTGCATGGTTGATGCACTTATTTATGGTACAGGTTGATTACAGGTTGAGGTACAAGTTGATGCATGGTTCAGATTTATTGGTATAGGTTTACAGTGGTATATCTCATAGTGATAGTGTGACAGTGGTTCCATTATTCTACTTCTACTTCAGAGTGACAGGATGGGTTAAGGACAGGTGGTTGTCACCACCTTCCGGTTGTAGCTGGAGAACATAGGGGGTTGTATCCTCCTTCTGGTTGTAGCTAGATAATTGGGGAGTTGGAGCTTCCCTCAGGTTGTAGCCTGAGAAACTAGGGGGTTGGAGCCTCCTTCCAGTTGTAGCTGGAAAACAAAGGAAGTTGGTGCTTCCAATGAATGTAATTCTTCAAGACATATAAGAAAATGAATTCTGTGGTTTTCTCCCGATTTGGGTTTCCACGTAAAACACTGGTGTACTGTGTATGTGTGTGATTTTTTATTTCTTACTGCTCATTATTGGATAATAATTCTACATTGATATAACATTTGAAGAAAAATGATTATAATTACGCTATTACTGATTCACCTCCCCCTCTCAGTAATCCAACAACAAACCCAACTAGTCATTCACAACCAAGATTATCCTTCTACCTCATGTTATGTCTTTATGTGTACTGGTGATTCTAAAAAGAACGAAGTTGCAATTGCGACTCAAGCCAAGGATTAATCTCCGTCAAAAGAGAAATTTGATGATATACCACCTTCGTTGGTTCAACCTTCTCCCCCAACTTCACCTCCCAATGATCCTCTTCATCTCAAAAGATCGGGTCTCAATATAGTTCTTCGCCCTCCTCCCAAGGGAATTGTTTGAAACTCTGCATTAAATCCTCACGCACGTGCTGCCAAAAACTACAGTATTGTAGAAGATCTTGCACAAGCAACCTCCACGATGTCAACTCTCTAAGTCCTTCAAAGTTGTCCTTCTCAATGGAAGGGACTGTTAAAATCCATTGGTGGAATTTATTCTACGGATACCAATTTAATATCTTTTACTTGGAAGATCACGTTCAAAGGCTTCCTCCTCAGTTATCATTTTAGATCCAAGTTGTTGTTGAAAACAAGAATATATGTAGAACTGTTATTGATGAAGGAGCCTTGAATTGTGTTATGTCTGTCACTTGTTGGAAAGCTATTGGATCTCCTACCCTCACCAAATCACACAATACACTTAAGGCCTTCAATGGTACAAGTTTTAAACCTTATGGTGTTCTTTCGTCATTGTCTATTACGTTGGAAGGTAAATCGGTCAATGTCGAGGTTGAGGTCTTCGATGCACCTCTTGATTATAACCTTTTACTTGGTCGTAGCTAGATTTATTCCATGCGTGCAGTTGTGTCTACCCTTTTCTGTGTGGTACGATTCTCACACCAAGGAAAGGTCTTTACTGTTGACCAACTGACCTTCTTTAATTTTGATTCATGTACTAGAAACGTTCCTTTTATCTCGAAAACACCCCCTGGTTATGAGAACGTCGAAGTAGGGATTTTGAAAGATTCAACTTTGATGGGTACATTTCCAATCCCACCACCAGACATTCCCCATCCTTTTGTTGCCTCTACTAACATGATAACCACCATTGTTCGTGAAACCCCTGAGTCATATGACCCATGGGTAGTACCTAACCCTGGTGACTACCTTCGTTACAGTGACAAGATGCCTTTAAGTTTGATCGAATCCGCTTATCAAACCATTCAATCGGCAATCCCCACTCCCCCTTCTCTCTATGATTCATCTCCTGATCTGTTCCATGTGGTCTTTCCTACTGATGGGATGATCATGTCAGTGATGTCTATGGAAGACACTCCCTTGGACGATGGGAATCATCTCTCCATTCTCTTCCTAGAACGTGACACCATAGAGAGTTACCAACGGATTTCGACTGCGTCGACCATTGTTGTTATTTATTCAGTTCTTGAGTCAACACATGATGTCTTATTAAGCACAGAAGGTTGATTCAAGGCTAATAATTGGATGAGGAATTCTACTTCAGTTCATACTTGAGGGCTCCATTTTAGTTCATCAAGTCATTGCGGGTCTTCTTCATTCAAGCTTGGAGCAAGTGTGTGTGTTGGAGCAAAGGGTCATCGGAAGGGAACCTTGCAACATCAAGGCTTTGCTTATAATCTCCATTTTCATTTTAATATGATACAATGATATGTTTCTTTCCCATAAAACTGACTTTGTTTTATTGTATGATTCCTTGATCACGTACATAGCTTCTCGTTGAGTATATTATTGCTTTCACTTTGGTTATCTTGTGTTCCCTTGTAGATTCAATATCATAGGAGCATTGGAGTGGAGCTAGGACGACAATGAAAAGAGGAGGCGATATTTAAATGGTATGTTTCCCATCTCTTGTTAGATAGTAAACTCAATGATTAGAGCTTAGGGAAAGCATCATATTCTGTTTTGTTTTGTTCTAGATCTAGGTGGATCTAGGGAGATCTGTTTATGTCCACATTTACCGATAAGTCCCATAACAGAGAGTAGTGGCTTCAGTTGAGTGTTAATAACTGGGGCTACCTGCAGCTCTCAGAGGTGCCGAGGTAGTTTTCTCCCCTCGAAAGGTAGTAGTGGCAGGTGGGTCAGTCGAGTATAAACCAGGAAGTGAAAGAGGATAGGAAACCATGTTGGTGGTAGATGAGGGAATATGAGAATGACTCCAGGTAGATGTCTGGCGAGGCGAGTTCACTAAAGAGGTAGAGTGGAGTATGCGGTCAGTCTGTATATGTTTTGAGATCTGGATAGGAAAGGAGGGAGAGACCAGTGAGGGAGTCAGAAGGTAGGTGGAGGAGTTTTATTGATGCAAGGTCCCAGGTAGAGGTGAGTAAATATTCACGTGCCTGGAAAGCTCATTCGTAGAGGTGAAGAGGCCCGCACTATTCTAGAGGTCCTCGTCAACAGTACCCATGAGTGCGCTAACATCGCCCTCCATCAGTGTGAGTCTTGTGGATGAAGGAGAGTCTGCCACTAGTTTCCCACTTAGATGTGTTTCAAAGTGAGGCGGGGTATCGATTTAAATGTGTAAGTGGTAGGACATTGCAGTCAGTCCAATCGAGAGGTTGGAGTTATGGTGCAGTATAAACAAGGTGGAAATCATCATCGGGTATTCAGAAATAGGACTGCATTAATATGGCAGGACTATAAGATCCATCGCTAAGATAGTGTGCCAAGAAGTGTCCTCAAACCCCATGAGGAAAAGAAGTAGATAAACTAGAGGAGTTAGAAGTGGCTCTAGGATGTAGGGCTCTCTAGGGACAAGCTTAACCATGGTCGCCATTTCTATGTAGTTGCAGGTTTTTGAAAATCGTCTCCCTCCTTCCTCTCCGGTAAAGGAATGGTATCAAATATATCTTCTTATTTGATCTTTTTACTAATGCAATGTTGATCTTTTTGTTAATGCAATGTTGTTGCACCCTTAATATTATTATTTGCTACATGCTCTAAGATTAATAATCTTTCAGGGAAGATTGTACTAAATTGGGCATATCCAAGAGGTAGAAAAAGCAACCTGCACCCATTATTGACTAGATTGAGAGATAAGATGAAGGATACCTCGTCTCCATTACTAAATTACCTCCAAAAGTATTGAAGATTGGAATATGCATTCTCTCATCTCCATCGTCAGCATGGTGTTGATTAGTAAAGAATTTGTAAAACCATATGTCTCTTTCTTTGGTAAATGAAAAATATCAAAATATCTTGAATGAAGAGACAAATATGAATGCTTATTAGGACCACTTTCAAATGTAGATTTTGAAGTTTGAGATGAAGAAAATGAATTTGGGAAACCATATGACAAATTTGTAGACTTATACAACACGAGGAGAATATGAACATAAACAAATGAAGAGGAAAGTTTGAAAATTTCAAAATGATGCTTGGCCTCAAAAACACCCCTTTGGATTAAGGGGGGGATGTTAAACACATAATCCTTGGGATTGCATTGCATTACTTGTGTCAATATCATTGTAAATATCATTAGGAGAAATATAAAGAGTCATAGGTGATAGGAAGAGTCACTCGTTGGAGAATACCAATAATCATTCATTGTATATTTATTGAGCTTCATGGTAATGAAACAATCAAGTGTGGAGTTATAGGTCTGCCCATACCTGGATAAAAGGGATCAAAGTGCATTTGTGAAGCTTGGACCTAATTTTATACATATCATATGTATGGTATTTAAGTAAAACATGCATATGATATATTGCATCTATATTTTTAGATTGAGAATAAATTATTATGTCAAGTGGCACTTTATACAACTTAGTGTGGGGGAGATATGTAATTCCTTCCACGCTCAACTTGAAGTTGACATGTGTCCATTTTAAAAAAGAATAAAATATTGAGTAAATAAAAAACACAATAGCAACACTAATCTAAAGTTTAAAAACAAATCTCTGTGTAGTTTTAATTAAAAAAATTATGAAAAGTGAACATATGTTGTGCAAAATTATGAAAAGTGAACACATGTTGTGCTAGTTGTGATATCTGAGATATGGGGAAGATTTAAACAAAATATAATTTGCTTAAAATTATTTGCGAAAATATTGAGTAAATAAAAAATACAATGACAACACTAATTTGAGGTTTAAAAACAAATGTGTGTAATTTTAATTAAAAAAAATTATGAAAAGTGAATAAATATCATTGTCGATTTGTAAAATATTATAAATATTAATAAGTAAAAGTTGAGATTATAATATTTACGTATTGTAATTTATTTATTTTTGGTTTCTATATAACCTATGGCATTATCAATATTTCTATATATGTATATGCGATCAATTCAAAATGGATGTATATATTCTCATAATTGAAAATTAGATGAAATTGTAAGAGATTTTATTGTTGGGGTTGTACGCAACCCTATGGATTTGAATATTTTCAATGACTATGTGTTTTGATATGAATTAATAGCTATACATTAGAAGATAAATTATTTAGTAGAATTTATTTATAGGAATTTTGACAATGAAATGTGTGCACTTAGAACTAAATGAAATGGTGAGAGATTTTGTTGACGTGTTATGTGTATAAAAATCTTGGTAATGATTGTATACTTTTATATTTTTTTTCTAAGACTCCATAGTGTTCAATGTAATTTTATTAGTAAAAGCTTTACACAATAAATGTTCTTAGACTACTAAGTATTCAAAGTAKTTTCTTTTGRAATAGCCTTYAAAGTATCTATRTAATAAATGTAACTTCRTTGGCATACACATTGTACCAAGCTATATATATACTTGAGCTATATATATASYTGAGAAGAATTAAGAAATTAATAAAATTTGAAAAGAATAGCAAAATTAAGAAATTAATATTGGAAAACTTCAACAGGGCTATCACAAAAGCTTGCATATATTAGCTGGCTATTAATGAGTGTGTAGCTTTTGATATTGGAGCATAAAGAGATTYATGAGGAACCCGCTGCCAGCATTCAACAAAACAACTAGTTATCCAATTGAAAAACTGAAACGTGTAATACATGCATAAATAATTATCTAAAGGCACGTGTAATACATGCRTAAAGGGTCCCATATATCCCAGGACTCATTGTGCCAAGTACTTTGTGTTTCTTAATTTAATTAATTACAATTAAAAAATAATTATTTCCGTCGCGTGCCTYCCATGCCAYAAGGGTCGACATGCTTATGCTTAAAAATTCACCRACACTTGCCAGCGGCTGTACCATAATATCCATAAGACCATCTTGATAAAGGGAATAAAAAATAATAAAACTTGAATGATTTCTAATAACAAGAAGGAGATGGGCGACGTCTGCTTGGATACAGGCGACACCTAGTTCAGAAGAGAAACCTTCACATGCATACGTGGAAAATAGACACTTATCGAACGAGGTCATTGAACAAGAACATGGCTAGCATCATTGCGAGCTATTCCACTTTTTAAGATGTCTACTACATGCGAGTTGGTTGGACCCCATTGGAACGGGAGATTCACAACATGCTCTCTATCAACTGCATTTTCCTAGTTATGGACCGGATCTACTATTGTTGTAGTTGGCTGGAAGTTGTACTATTGTTAGCACTAGAATTACTAATAATAGGAGATGAAACCATGGTCCACGAGCCAACCAACGATAAGTAAGAGGAACTAAGAAGAATGTAATGGGTACTCAGTTGTATTGCTTTCCAGACCGACCAACCATGAAAATTTGGCTAGAGGGGGGATTTTCGCTTGCTCTAACAAGACCTTTTCCCATCCTAGAAAAGATCATCTCATCATGTTTCCTTGTTAGTTATCCAGTGCATATTTTACAAGAGAAAAGTATTCCATCCATGCATTTCCCCAACGCATTTCCCTCCCCCTGGCACTTGATTCCTCATCCCCCAAGTCCTGCTTGGCAGGACCAATCTTGTATACCTTGACTTGGAGATTCTAGCTCATCAATTCCTCATAAACTAAGAGATAAGACGTTTTTGAGACATGGGAAAGTAAAGCCAACAAAGACCTTCCTTTGGCCCAACACCGTCGGTTTTGAATTCATTGGGTAGCTAAAGGACAAAATTGTAGTTTCTTTTTTCTCAAATCTCCCCCAGTTGATCAAAAGTACCTTGGTACGAGTACATGCAATCCACCTTGACGTTAATATTAATACCATTGAATACACGTTACTTTGCATGGTGGATGAATATTATGATTGTCATATGTTTGTTGGTTAAATATAATCTGCTTTACTTTGCATATTGCTCTGTAAATCATTATATGTTGTAATGTGATTTACTTCACATATTGCTCTGATTTATGATAAATCATTGTAGGGGATAATGCGTTACCTTAAGTGTAGCTCCAAGAGTTCTAGTATTTCCAACGCTCCATATTTCCATGATTTCTAATGCCACAGCAAAAACTTCCAGTATTTTCAACGCTCCAGTAACAACAGTAACAACTTCAGGCTAGGCTTCAACCTGATGATGTATTGTATACAAGCACTTTTTGTATACAAGCACAGTGGCCTTGGAGAAGGCAGTAGAGGGCGGTGGAGAAAAGTAGTAGAATGCTACCAAAATAAGATGATGGAGCAAGGCAATAGAGGGTGGTGAATAAAGGTAGTAGATGCCAAAACAAGGAAGTAGAGGGTGATGCCTTGAATGATGCCAAAACAAGGCAGTAGAGGGAGATGCAAAAAGGCAAGAGAATGATGCCAAAACTCACTGCATCAAAGATTCATCGCATACACAGTTCGATACAGAGATTTGTCACATACACACACACACACACTTCGATAGTTGATATAATGCATCACCATAATGCATACACAAATTGATCACTCGATATAATGCATCGCAATCAAAGCCTCTTTAAAGACATTCAAAGCCTATTAAAGATGTCAGAAAGATAATTAAAGATAATCAATGAAGTTCCTTGGAAGGAGATTCATTGAAGTTATAATTGTAGATTGAAAACGTAGGTTATAGGTTATAGAACAGTAGAAAGAATGCATCATAGATTCAATAAAGTTATATGTTTATAATATACTCAAAATATTAGTTTATTAAAAGCTTAGTTTATCTATCAAAGTTGGGCAATAAGACTTCCATCTTCTTAGCCAATAGTGTTTTGATCAAATCAATTTAAATACTATAAAAAAATAACCATTTGTTTTCTCCTATGTGCAAGTTTGGAAAGCATGAAAATATTTTGCAGTCAAACCCAAACTAATTGACGGTCAATTTTATATTGAATGCTAGAGTCCCTAGCTTGCCTTCGACAGGGACTGATAAGTTGTCATGATTAACATAGACTAGCCACTATGTGTCTTATCATTATTGTTCATTATAAAAGAACTTTCTTTAGTTTTCATGATTGGAAATAATTTTATTTGAAGATGGTTAAGTAAAATCATTTCAATTTTATTTTTATTTTTTTCAATTCAATCAACATATTTGAGTTGAAATTAGTATACAAGTCCCATAATTAAGATGTTATGTTTGATCCAGGTGGATATATGTGGCCACGCACCTATTCCAACTGGCTCCTCTTGTCCGTTTTTAGTTCAACACATTCTTCTGTACTTCTTTGTAATTGTGGGTTCTACACTTTTGGGGTTGTCTAAAGCCCTACACATCTTCCAGGTGGATATAGGTGGCCTTTCACCTAATCCAACTGGCTTATTTTGTATGTTTTCATGTCAGCACATCGTTTTGTACTTCCAGGGCCGTTTTGGAGCTCTAAATAGTGTTTGTTTGGCTCGCCACAGTCAAACTGTAGACGGAGTCAGAGTTTGATGGTGTAATGTGTATTTCTTTGAAAGACCTTTCCAATGGGTTGTAACGTGCCTAAAACAGAGGTCGTATGAAAATGTTATGACCTCGGGAAGTTGAGGTACCAACTTACCCATAGGGGCCCACATGACTTTTGGTGTTTCACCTTCTAGGGTTAGGTTTTTGGATGTCTAGGGTTTTGGCATTCATGAGTAATCTCAAAAAGGCCTCTGGATCCTCATTGTAATCATTCTTCTCAGACGGATGTGCATAGTAGCCACATCTCTTCTCAGAGATAGATACCACCATTCGAGCAAGTGTTTCGTTTCTGCAATTTTACAGTTTCGACCTATTTTATTTATTCAATAGAATATATTGTTCACTGGATATTTGTGTTGTTCTTCATATCTCTGTATTTATTGTATCCAGTCTGTTAATCAATTCGTTCTGCTCCTAAGTCTGGATCAGTGGTATCAGAGCAGTCTTCTCTTCATTCATTTTTCTTCGTGCATGTCCCTGACAAGATCTGGGTACAAGAAGTTGGGACTCGAACCAATCGATTTGTTGCAAGATCGGTCGCGTCAAGCCTGACAAAAACCCATGGGAGACGAAAAGAAATATGAAGGAGAAAAAGATCCTTTTAAAATGTTTCTTGAGGAATCCCTTGCGCGATAAAGGAAATAAATGATGGACAACTTTGTGTAGATCCTTAGGCAACTTCCCACAGGAGAAGCATCTTCATCAAGCGACCATGCAACCCCCTTCAAGGTACATGTAAATTTTGATATTCCATTATTTGAAGGACTGATAGAAGTGGATGTTGTAGATAAATGGTTGAATCTGCTCGAAGGGTATTTTTTGATCCACAATTTTTCCGATAGGGAAAAGATTATTTTTTCACTCCTCAAGGCCATCCCCCATGTTAAGGACTAGTGGAACACTTACTCTGAGCAAAGGGCCATAGAGGAATCTGCAATATTTGTAGTTTCCCCTACATGGGATTCCTTCTGGGATGCCATTAAAGAACATTACTACCTTGTTGGAAGCTATGATGACCAGTACATCAGATGGACCACCCTATATCAAGAAAGGGACCAGACAATACCAGATTTCACCAACATTTTCCATAACCTGCGCACCAAATTGAGTATCAAAGACTCTGAGTGACATTTGATGCTCAAATACCGCGGTTGATTGCATAGATACATCCAAACAAAAATGGAGTTTCTGTACATCACCTCATTAGGTACGACTTATATATACGTTGTTAAGATCGAGAATAAATTTAAGCAGAAGAGGCGAGAGTTTGGATCTGCAAGCTCCTCATAGTCAAAGTAGGGAAAAGGAAGCCCCAACCCACACAACAAGGGACAGAGCAGAGATGGCCACTCTCAGAACAACCAGTCCAAGATGCAGCAAAAGAAGGGCAATGGGAAGACAAAGAAGGACACAGAAAAATGGTGTGAGTACCATAAAATCCCTTGGCACAACACTGAAGAATTTCGCTGCAAGAAGTCACTTGTGGCCGAGCTAAAGGATTCCGAGTCAAAGGATGATTTTGATTCCAAATCAAATCCCAAAGGAGGGAAGAAGATTATCGATGTTGAACCTAGTGCCACTGTCGCTACCCCCAAAGTCCGGCCAAGAGAACCAGAAGAACCAGAGGAAGGGGAACACCTCTTTCACTCACACATGTGGGTAAATGGGGCTTCGCTTCATTTCATTGTCAATAGAAGCAGTCGAAAGAATTTGATTTCAGTAGAGGTCATCAAGCGGCTGGACCTGCTAACGAGACCACACCCGCAACCCTACACCATTGGTTGTCTTTGCCAAGGAAGAGATCTCTGTGTCAGCCAACAATGTCGTCTGCCCTACGCCATCAAGTCTTTCAAAGATGAGGTATTGTGTGATATTTCTCGCCTTGAATTTTTTTATGTTCTTTTAGGACAACCATATTTTTGGAAGCATCATGTTGTGTACGAGTCTAGACCCCGTAGTGTTATTATTACTTTAGGTAGACAATTGTACATGATACCAGAGGTAGTGTCTCCTACTGCTATTTCTTTAATCTCTTCTAAGCAATGCAGTAAGGTCATTTCATAGACCTGGAATTTCGTCTTCTTTGCGATCCGTGCTCACACCAAGTAGAAGGTCGTCACCACATCTGTGGCCTCTACACATAGCCTCTCTTTGCAGCAGAGGCAAGTGGACGGGATCATGGAAGAATACAGATACATCTTCTCCTCACCCACCGGGGTACCGATGCACTGCCAAGTCAAACATCCAATTGATTTGACCCTCGATGCACCTCTACCTAATGAACCAGTCTATCGTCGCTTGCTAATGGAAAATGATGAAATAGGACGTCAGATCAAAGAGCTTATTCAAAAGGGGAAAATCATACACAACTCCTCCCCTTGCAGAAGCCCAATTGTATTCGTGCAAAAGAAGGATGGGACTTGGTGACTCTGCATTAATTACAGATCCTTAAACAAAATCACATTCAGGAACCGGTACCCAATTTCTAGGATTGACAACCTTCTTGACCAACTCAAGGGGGAAAATTTCTTCAACAAGATTGACCTAAAGTCTGGCTACCACCAGATTCCCATCGAACCAACTGATGTATGGAAGACAACCTTTAAATCTAAAGAAGGTCTCTTCGAATGACTGGCCATGCCCTTTGGCTTAACAAATGCACCAGCCACTTTCATGAGGTTGATGGATGATGTATTGAGACCCTTCACCAACTCTTTTGGGGTGGTATATTTGGATGACATGCTCATCTTTAGCAGAAGTTTGGAGGAGCACATGCGACATATTCAACAGGTTTTGAGCACTTTGCGGAAACAAAATTTATATTTGAACTTGGAAAAATGTTCTTTTGGCATGAACAAGGTCTAATAATTAAGCTACATTATTGATGAGCATGGGGTACATGTTGATCCAACTAAGATCCAAGTCATCTGTGACTAGCCAGCCCCGAGCACGCTAACCGAGATTTAGAGATTCTTGGGACTGGCCAACTTCTATCGACGGTTCATGTTGGGATTCTCCCATATTGCATGGGCCCTCAACCAAGTGACCAAGGGCGGTGGAAGGGAAAATTTTGTGTGGGGGAAGGAATGACAACGAGCATTCGATGATCTGAAGCATCTCTTGTTCTCATCTCCAGTACTCTCCTTTCCTGATCTGCAACAACCGTTCGAGATTGAGATTGACGCATCTGACTATGTTGTAGGCCTAGTTCTCACTCAACACGGTCATCTGGTGGCATACCATAGTGAGATAATTTTAGATACTGTCTGTAAATACCCCACCTATGACAAAGAAGTGTATTCCATCATAAAATCATGTCATCAGTGGAAACATTACATTCTAGGAAAGGAGATGATCATCCACACTGATCACAAGCCTCTGTAGTTCATACAAACATAGGGGAAATTGTAGAACGACCGCCATCAGAAGTGGTCCACCTACCTGCAACAGTTCCATATCAACATCAAGTATAATACATGGATCTCAAATCGTGTCATTGACTGCCTTAGTCGACCTCCCATTGCTTCCCTCACCACTGTGCTCCATTCCTATGAACATGAGGCATCTTAGTAGCCCCAACTTTATCAACAAGATCCATACTTCATTACCACCTATCAACTCTTGGGTACAGGCGTGAATGTCACCAAACTTCACATTCAAGACATACTATTATGCCATCTAGGCCATCTCCATGTTCCTACAAGAGAGCGTGCACAATTGATTTGGGAAGCCCACTATAGTTGGATGGCAGGAAATTTTAGCATGGAGAAAACTATGGTCATTCTTCAGAAACATTTTTATTGGTCAAAACTTAGACAGGACATCAACAAGTATATAAGATCTTACACTACTTGTTCCATTTCCAAGACATCCATCAAGAAGCAAGGCTTATACACCTCTCTTCCTACTACCAAGAAGCCTTGGGAATCCATCTCAATGGATTACATGTCTGGCCTTTCGTCCACCAAGCAAGGAAATGACTGTGTATTTATGGTAGTTGATCGTTTTCGAAGATGGCCATACTCACAACCCACAAGAAGAATATCACAGCGGAAAATACTTCCAAGAAATTCTTCGAACGAGTGTGGGTCCATTTTGGGATACCACAAAACATAATATCTGACTGGGATAAGAAGTTCCTCAACACATTTAGGTCGAGTCTCTGGTCATTGTTGGACACCAAGCTAACTAAATCCACTTCTTTCCACCCCCAAACAAACGACCAAACATAGGTCATCAATCGAATGATTGCGCACATCCTGTGCATGTACAACTCTAAGAATCCACATACATGGGATGAGGGTCTCCCCTATGTTTAGCACAGTTACAACAAGGCTCCCCATAGCTCCATCAGCCACAACCCATTTCAAGTGGGGCTAGGATTCCAACCCTTGGGTCCCATTGGTGTTTCACTACCACTTGCCACCACATAGATAAACTCTTCCCATGTTCAATATGAGATAGACAAAGCCACTAGATTCATTGAGCAGATTCAACACATCCACCAATAGGTCCAAAATATTTTGTAGAAATCCAATGCTAAGTACAAGCAACGCCATGATCAACACAAGGTACCTCACCAGTTTCAGGTTGGAGAAAAATTCTGGTTACATTTGCAGAATGAGCATATCACGGGGCCCCATCGGAAGCTCCACCCACTTCTCTATGGGCCTTACACTATCACCAAGATTGTGGGTAGTAATGTTTTTAAGCTCAACACTCTACCCTTCCTTGGCCTACACCTAGTATTCAATGTGGACCTCCTTCAGCCATATTTTCCACCATTATTGGACACCTCAAAGATCGCATAACAAATTACACCAACAGAGTTCAACCCTGACTACATGGAACAAACATCCACTGATCATATAGTGGACACACACAGGTCAAGGACACTCACCAACAGAGGATCCATGTTTATTGGGTTGTCAAGGCAAGGCATATCCTCCACCAAGGAAAGTGGCTCACTCGGGGCCAAATCCAACAGAAGTTTCCTCATCTGATGGGGGAACTCAACACAATGGAGACCATTGATTCCTAACGGGGTAGGATTGATCCAGGTGGATATCAATGGCCACCCACCTATTCCAACTAGATCCTCTTGTCCATTTTTAGTTCAACACGTTCTTCTGTACTTCTTTGTAATTGTGATTTCTACACTTCTTGGGTTGTCTGAAGCCCTACACATCTTCCAGGTGGATACTAGTGGTCTCTCAACTAATCCAACTGGCCTATTTTGTATGTTTTCATGTCAACACATCTTGTTGTACTTCTAGGGCCATTTTGGATCCCTAAACAATGTTTTTTTGGCTTGCCATAGTCAAACTGTAGATGGAGTCAGAGTTTGACGGCATAATGTGTATGTATCTAAAATACCTTTCCAACGGGCTATCACGTGGCTAAAACGAAGGTCGTATGCAAAAGTTACGACCCCGAGAAGTTGAGGTACCAACTTACCCATAGGGGCCCACATGAGTTTTGGCATTCCACCTTCTAGGGTTAGGTTTTTGGATGTCTAGGGTTTTATCATTCATGAGTAATATCAAAAATTCCTCTAGAGCCTCATTGTAATCATTCTTCTCAGAAGGATGCACGTAGCAGCCACATCTCTTCTCAGAGATAGCTACCACCATTCAAGCAAGTGTTTCAGATCTGCAGTTTTATAGTTTCTACCTATTTCATTTATTCAATAAAAGATATTGCTTACTGGATATATGTGTTGTTATTCATATCTTTGTATTTATTGTATTTAGTTTGTTAATTAGTTCATTCTGCTCATAAATGCGGATCAATGTTGTTAATTGGATTTAGTTCGGGTGGTTGGAAGAAATGATTGTTATCCTCCTCACCCGGGTTCAATTCTTGTAAGTGACATGTTATGCTTATAACAAATATATTATTTTAATGGTTTCGAACCTTGTTTATCTTAGATATCATCCTTGAAATGGGGAAAGTACTTGGAGTTTTCCCCCAAATTTCTAAAAGATGCTATATTCTCCAAAACAAAGATAGAGAAAGTACTTGGAGTATAAGTTTCTTAGAGTGAAAAGCATTTGATTCTTTTATTGCATAGCAAATTCCAATGAATATTTCTTCCCTATATTTAAAAAATAAATTGTTTTTAGTTCAATTATTTACTTATGCGAACTATATATGGGTAGCTTATGATTCCACAAATTTTAATTACACCATAGTTACACACAATATTTAATTACATTGACTAGGACTTTGATATATTCAAGTCCAAGTGACTTTAATATTAACTGTGATAATTAATATTAATATATAATAAGTCCAAGTGACTTTAATATTAATTGTGATAATTAATATTGAAATCTAATAATATTTTAAATATATAATTATTACAAGATAACTATAGGTTGATATAATATTACATGTTTGTTTTGAAATCTAAAATGTAGTTAAATTAAGTTTGATGATGATGATGATGATGATGTGGGTGTCACCACATTCCACCTGGAGAGCACCACGAACCCCCCCTGGTGCGCGAAAAAATGGACTCGTGTGCTCCACCTCTCCCTCCTCTCATGTGCATTAAATCGCTACTCCTCTTGAGGGGCTGGGAATTAACTCCACCACCTACTCCAACTCGTCTCTTGCATGGTCATAGTACGATGCCTCAGTTCATGTGCATGCAAAGGATGAGGGAATTGAAGGCCCAAGACATAAGATCTTCTCCTCATGGAAATCACCATTCTGTCTCCCTTGTCCGGCTTAGGTACATCTTCATAGTCTGTATTGATTCAGTTATTTGCAGGTGGTTTTGGCCCATCCCCCTTTTCGTTCACCACAGGCTCAGACTCTTACAAATTCCTCCCCGCAAGCGCACCACCCCCAGCTTGGGAAGACGAGGTCATGGAGGTCGTGCGTCGACAACACATCCTTCACCCATCGTGGCCAACAAGGATGGCTATGATCACACAATTCCTATCTCTCTTCGACGGTTTCTAGACAATTGGGAGGAGGAACTAACATGCTCTCTCCTAGCTTCAAAACACACCTCTAGGCATCGTTGTAGCTACTGGGTTGTGAAAAACCCTCTTTCTCTCTCCCTTCTCAGCCACCCGGGTGTATTTTCCCAGAGCCCTCCCAACTCGCCTCGCTCGCCCCACTCCCCCACCACCCACCCTCCTCCTTCTATGACTCCGTCCCCCAATGCCCATCCCCCTCCTTCTACGACCCACCTCAATAACTTGGATTCTCAGGAGAAAACAAGCAAGCACGTGGCATAGGCTCATCTCAACAAGAAAAAATCACTGATGGATTCCTTTATCAAGAGCACAGTTCTCCCAATCAAATAACCAAACTTGGATATCTCTATCTCCTCTATTGACAATGATTTTGGTGGCTTCCCAATTGTAGAAGAGATCCCTCCTTATGACCCTCCAATTGTGCCCGACAAGAATGTTTAAATCCTAGGCTTGTGTGTACTTTCAGGTTTCTAAGTCATGTCTAGTCTCAGGTTTGATGATATTATTACCTAGAATTTAGCATAAATTAGACAAGCATTGTTGAAAGAGTTCAAGAACCCGAATTTTGAGTCATAGAACATCACAAAATTGAAGGAAATAAAGCAAGTGCACAATGAATCTGTTTAGGACTATGGTCAAATATTTAAGGATTTGATGGGTAGATTGGCATTTCAAATTCTCGATCAAGAACACCAAGAATGGTTTATTGCAGGAATACTACCACACATTCATCGACCATTGATTCAATAGAAGGTTGCATCATAACCTGAATCTTTGGAGATTGCGATGAAGTTAGAAACATCTCTTGTAGGAGACGGTGGGGGGATGGTGCAAGTTTAGACACAGTTATTCACCTTGACCATTCAATTAGTGGAGCTTACATAAGGGAAGGAGAAGTAGGAACATATATGGTGTACCAAGTGTAGGACCAAAGGCCACCATAAGGACGAATGCCTCACTTTTGTGCAATATTTGGTGATTGGAGCACTGAATCCATTATGAGGAGGGGGTACTGTGAAATATGTAATAAATGGGAACATCATTCGATTGAGTGTTCATTGTTGCAGAAATACGAAAGTACGCCAAGGAATATTTTGTAACGTTTTCAAGTCAGTTGGGCATGAAGATAAGGATTGTCGCACATTCGATTTAATGAGAGAGCGCACTTTAGATATGAGAGAGTCCACAGTATAACAATCAAAGAGGCTTCAATCTAGGAAACTGAGGAGGATTTGGCAGAGGTCGAGGTAGAGGAAATTTTGGCAGAGGAGGTAGAGGACCAATAATATGTTACAATTGTAATCAACCATGACACTTAGCTCGTGACTGCCCAAATCCTTGTAAAACCTACACATGTTGTAGAGCATTGGATCATGCGACATAAGATTGCCCTCAACTACTTGCGAAGTGACAGGTAAGAGGGAATCAGAACCAAAACCAGAATTAGAACATACAAAAGATATTAGCCAAGGAATGCAATGAGGGACCTAGAGTAACAATTGGCACGTGTGGAGGAACTAGAACAAGGGTTGATGTGATGAATGGAGGGAGGTAGGTTGAGCAATGGGTGAGGAAATAAGTAGGACCTATGCCGAAATTTGACCCTCAACAAGAAAAGATACGTATCAGAGGACAAGAAAAAAAATAGTAGGACCATATTGGGTAGCATCGACATCAGTTGTGCCTCCTCTGGCTGACATGCCTCATGTCTGTGATCATACTATACCAGAAAAATCGCTTGATAAGGTAAGTACTCTAAGAGAATTTCCGAGAAGTTGCGTAGAATTGATGAAAGTTGAAACTGTGTTGAATGCATTATGTGAAATGATTGATCATTGCGCACAAGAAAGAGAACTTCCTATTGTGCATAGGGTAGTGAATCATGTACTGTGTAAAAAGAGGACCAACAAAGACTTTAGATTAAGTGCACAGATTGGGGAATATGGTGTGGACAGTGTCATTTTAGACTTAGGTTTTGATGTAAATGTGTTACCAAAGAAAACATGGGAAATGATGGGGAAACCCAACTTACTCTAGTCTCTCATTAAGTTAAGGTTGGAAAACCAACAAAAGATAGTACCAATTGGCCGATTGATGGGGATACCAGTGAATATAGATGGGGTGCACAGTGTAGAATACTTCGAAGTCATCAAAATAATGGATGATAGTCAACCATATCCAACACTAATGGGGTTAGAATGGGCCTTTGACAATCATTCAACTATTAACCTAAAGAGGAGGGAAATGATATTTGAGGTAGGAGACTTGAAATTTACCGCACCATTGGACTCGACAAAAGGAAAGAGGTACATAAAGCTAGATAGAGGGAAAAAATTGACAACTTGTATAATATGATTGCATGAATGAATGATTATGTTAACACCACCGCAAATGGTGCACTAAGTTGGAGAAGCATTATTTTATGTGCATCAGACTCAAAGGAAGGTATGGAACATTGGTAGTAGTCGATGCACGAAGTATCCACCAGATGATGTTCTCGCATGACTCACTCATTGCACTGAATTGGAATGAAGCTATGTGAGCCGCCTAATTATGATGGTTTGACTAACATAGAATCTTTCGTACATGCATTTGAGTTGTATATATCCTAACATCAAAGAATATTGGATTTATATGTTGTATTAAAGGCCACTCCAGCTAGATGATGGGATGCACACAAGGAAGGAATAGAATATTGGCAGTAGTGTAGAGGACCGATTCATGTTAGATTCAATACCAAGGTGGATTATACTACGTAGAAGTATAAAGTGGTAGGTGATCCAACCAATTATGTTGAGCAGTGAAGAAACATATGGAGATCAACACCGAAGAAGGAATGGACACACATGTTTATACATACACTGGATACAATTCCTAAGAATTGGTATGTGGAACTAGAAATGAATAGAGAAATAGAAAACCGGGATGAGCTAACTCAAAGGTTTAAGGTAACATTCACATTTGAACATGAATCTCCATTAGTATATGCAACTTTGTAGGCCATTAGAGCCAAGATATTTTTAGAATAAGGGCTAATGGAGATGGTACCTATGTGTAGTGCACACATAGCTTCTATGACAGTTCATGAGTTACTGGAGTGTTATAATGTTGCTAAAGAATAAAATGATGAGGAATATCCAAGGAATATACAAGTACATGAAACTGAGGGGGAACACGCAATAGAAGAACCATGACTTGAGTCTGTTGAGTATGCTTAGACAATAAAGACATGTAAGGTAAATATTGGGACAAAATAAAATCCAAAGTTTGCGCAGATAGGGGACTATTGGAATGATGAAACTGTGGATAAGATTGCATATTTATTGCGCGAGTATTAAGATCTATTCCCAACTACGTTCTCAGAGATGAAGGGGAAAGTTGGTGATTTAGGAGAAATGAAGATCCCTTTGAAAACATATACTAATCCAGTGAGATAGAGACCCTACAGGTTAAATCCGAAGTATAAAAAGAAGGTGAAAGCGGAGATAGACATAATTTTAGAAGCATGAATCATTGAACCATTAGTGGAATCAAAATGGATAAGCCCAATGGTAGTGCAAGATAAGAAAACAGGGGGAATCAGGATTTGTGTAGACCTAAGGAAGCTAAATGATGTTAGCCTCATAATCCTAAAGTTATATAGTCTAAGTATTTTCTAGTATAAATTCTTTTAAAAATAAAGTTTATTCTAGTTTGTTAGGATAAGGACACCTAGCTTCTATGTAAAGGACACCTATCATACTAATATGATTATGTGATTGGTTGTTCTCCTAGTTTTTAGTTTATGAATTCTCACTTCATATTGTAATCACTTTTTCCTTATTAATAAAATTACATGTCTGAGGACGCTTTGTCAACAAATGATGCATGTTTGCATGTTCCATTTCCAACACCTTTCACAGATGAAGTGCTAGAGAATGTAGGGGGGAAGGAGGCATATTCTTTCACATATGCTAGAGAATGTAGGGGGGCAGGAGGCCTATTCTTTCACAGATACTAGAGAATGTAGGGGGCCAGAAGGCCTATTCTTTCACAGATGGATTTTCAGGATGTCACTAGATTAAGATTGCATAGGAAGACATATATAAGACTAATTTTTCAATAGAGTGGGGAAGCTATCAGTACACCGTCATGTATTTTGGGTTGAAGAATGCACCTGTAGTTTTTTGAAGAGTAGTTGTCACAATATTTAAGGAATTTATTCATAAGTTCCTATAAATTTACTTATATGATTGGACTATGTTTAGCCTATTGAAATATCACATAGAAGTAATTAGGTTAATGTTGTATAGATGTAGACAATGTCAGATTTCACTGAATTTGAATAAATGTATTTTTTATGCACCTTTTGGAATTTTGTTGGGCCATGTGGTATGTAAGAAGGGCTTGCTAGTGGATCCTACCAAGATTGCAGTAATTTTGGACTTACAACCACCCACATCAGTCATACAGTTGAGAGAAATCATGGATCACATAGGATACTACATGAAGTTCATTAAGAGTTATGTGCAGATTACAACACCCATGGAGAAGTTGTTGAATAAAGAAGCTAAGTGCCAGTGGAATGAAGAATGTCAGAAAGGTTTGGATACATTAAAACAAAAATTAGTGGCTGCATCAATTTGATCTTTCCATATTGGAAGAAGGAGTTCAATGTTCATGTGGATGGTTTGTCCATGGCTTTGGGCACATTATTATCTTAGCCAAGAGAAGGAGACATAGACCATCCAATTGCATTTGTAAGCAGGAAGTTTTCAACAAAGAATGACTACTTCACAGACATTGTGCATTTTTAAGTACAGGAATGACCCCATTAGACATGATAGTTGCACAAAAGAAACAATTAGTGGTTAAAGAAGTTGACTATTAGTTAATTGCAGGAAACTTGTACAATTTAGGTGCATATGGAATATTGAGATAATGTGTGTTAGAGCATGAAATCTCGATGATATTATCAGAAGCACATGAAGGTGTTGCAAGAGGACATTATACAGGTAAGGAAACAACACAGAAGATTTTGTGCACAGGGATTTGGTGGCCCACACTTCACAGGGATGCTAAAGAATACTGTCGGGCATGCAATGTTTGTCAAAGGGTGGGAAAGCCATTAAGAAGGGATGATATGCCTTTACACACATAGGTTACGTTGAATGAATTTGATAAATAGGAAATAGACTTTGTTGGACCAGTCAACCCACCAGCAAGACAATCAGGAGCTAGGTATATTATCATTGTGATGAAGTATTTGACCATATGGGAAGAAGCAACACTAGTCATAGACTGCACCACGAAGACTACTGTGAGGTTTTTATTTGAGAATGTAGTTACATGATTTGGATGCTCGTGCATTCTACTAAGTGATCAAGGAACACACTTCATAAATAAAATGATTGCAAAATTGACCAATGAATTTAAAATTCATCATCAGAAGAGTACATCATATCACCCTTAGGAAAATGGGACATTTAAATATTTTAATAAGATTCTAGAGAATGCTATGACAAAGATATGTAATGTAGGAAGGGATGATTCAGACTTGAGGATCCTAACATTATTATGGGCATATAGGACCACAAGTAAAAAGTTGGCTGGACATACATCTTTTAGGTTGGTCTATGGGAAAGAAGTAGTAATGTCGATAGATTTTATTGTGCCTATGATACAAGAGCATCGTAAGCAAGTGAAAAAGTAGAAGGACAGTTGGATATGCACCAACACGTGTTTTGAGGATGTTTTGAATTTGGAAGGATGAAGCATTAATGTAATATCTGGAAAATATATTTTTTCTTTTATGGTTTGGAGATTGTAACACAGATATTGAGCATTGATCTCATCTGTTTGTTGGAGGCAATTAATGTAATAAATGTAAAGTAGATGTAGGCTTTAATTAGTTTAGATAGCTAGAGTTGTGGGAGGGAAAACTCTAGAAAGATCCCTCATATGTATTGTAATGTATCATTATTCTCAATAGTAAGAATAGAGCGATAGATCAAGAGAATAGGAGAGAAAATAAGAACAAATACTGTATAAGTTGTATAAGCAGATAGTTGATGCTATAGAACCCATGTACAGAAGCACTTGAGTTAATATAAGAATGCTTTGACTCAATTTCATGGTGTTGTGATGAATATTGTTTGCATCTATTGAATGGTATGTTTACAGTTTGCTTATATGCTATGTTATGCATTTGTTTCAATGATGTGTATGTGTATGATTTCATGTTGAATTTATGAAGTCTGTGAGAGGGAGAGTATGTGTTTAAATTGTTTCTCTTCCTGAGAATTCTTGCAAGGAGTGTAGTGAAATTCCGCAAGGAGTGCATTGACAAGTTCTAAGTTTTACCTCAGAAAATATCAGGAGAGATACCATTGTTCGCATACCTGCAGAAGTGCAAGATAACACAGATCCATGCAAGGTGTGCACAGGCAAGTTGAGGTCTTAGATGTTTCCAACCTAGTGGGTGGTTGAAGGATTTCTGTCGCAAGGAATGCACAGAATTTGAGAGTTTAGATAATCAGAGATTATCATGAAGCTGCGAAGAGTGTGGGAAAGAATTCCCTAGAATCCTTGATGCAAGCTCAAGGATTCTAGGGAATTCTTGCCCACACTCTTCACAGCTTCACGATAATCTCTGACTATCTGAACTCTCCAATTCTGTGCATTCCTTGTGGCATAAATCCTCCAATCACCCACTGGGTTGGAAAAGTCTAAGACCTCAACCTGCCTATGCACACCTTGCATGAATCTGTGCTATCTTGCACTTATGCTGGTATGAGAAAAACGATATCTCTCATGAGATTTTATGAGGTAAACATCAGAACTTGTCAACGCACTCCTTGTGGAATTTCACTTCACTCCTTGCAGGAATTCTTAGGAAGAGAAACAATTGAAACTCATACTCTCCCTCTCACAGACTTCATACATTCAACATGAAATCAGACACATACACATCATTGAAACAAATGCATAACAGAGCATATAAGAAAACTGTAAACATACCACTCAATAGATGAAAACAATATTCATCACAACACCATGAAATTGAGTCAAAGCATTCTTATATTAACTCAAGTTCTTATGTACATGGGTTCTATAACATCAGCTATTTTCTTATACAACTTCTACAGTCTTTGTTCTTCTCTTCTCTCCTATTCTCTTTCTCTATCTCTCTATTCTTACTATTGAGAATAATGATACAATACAATACATACGAGGGATCTTTCTAGAGATTTCCCTCCTACAACTCTAGCTATCTAAATGAATTAAATCCTACATCTACTTTACATTTATTACATTAATTTCCTCCAACAAACAGATAATATAAATGCTCAAGATCTGCGCTACAATCTCCAAACCATAAAAGCAAAAATATATTTTCCAGATATTACATTAATGCTTCATCCTTCCAAATTCAAAACATCCTCAAAATGCACGTTGGTGCAAATCCAATTGTCCTTCCGCTTTTGCGCTTTCTTACAATGATCTTGCATCATACTCCTCTGGTTGAAAAATTCATGGGCTCCTATCCATGAGATCCTACACCGTCTGTCCATGTTTCTGGATCTCCGCTTCGCTTTCCCAACTAGAATCTTCAATCGGGTGTCCCTTCCACTTTACCAAGTATTCAAAATATGATCTTTTCCATCTACGACTTTTCAACTACAGGCATTTGTTTGACCCACTGGAATTCCTTTTGAGTCTCCGCTCCTATCTCTTCATCTGCTCTATAAGGATACATATTTGCTATGTTGAATATGGGTGATATGCCCACATCATCTAACAATTCTATCTCATAAGCATTTGCCTCAAACTTTCTCAGAATTTTACATGACCCTATCTTTTTTATTTTCATCTTATTATACGTTCCCCTTGGGAATATTTCCTTTCTTAGATGTGCCAAGACCAAATATCCCACTTCAAACTGAATCTCTCTCCTGTGTTTATTTTCTCTATGCTTATATTCCTGGTTGGAACTCTGCAACCGCTCCTTGATCTTACTATAAAGCTCTTGCATCTCTGCTGCAAAATATTCTGCTCCAGCACTTCTGAACTCATTCTTCTCTAAGTTCCTCAACTCAGATACTCCCCTTGGCTACATTCCATACATTATATGGAATGGGCTCTGTTCTGTGCTCCAGTTAGGTGATTCATTATATGCAAATTATGCTTGTGGCAAAATCTGATCCCACTGACTGTGATGTTCAACTACTAAACTCCTCAACAAATATCCTAAGCTTCGATTTACTACTTCAATTTTTCCATCTGTCTGAGGGTGATATGTTGAGCTAAAAGATAAATTCATCCCCAACTTCTTCCATAGTGTCCTCCAAAAATGACCAACAAATTTGGTGTCTCCTTCTGAAACAATACTCTTGGGTAAACCATGAATTCAAATAACTTCTTTGAAAAACAAGTATGCAATGTGTGTTGCATCACTAGTTTTCTGGCATGGAATAAAATGTGTCATTTTGGAAAATCTATCAACTACCACAAATATGGAATCACAACCTCTCTGTGTCCTTGGCAGTCCTAACACAAAATCCATGCTTACCGCATCCCACGGCCTCTCTGGTACTGGAAATGGTTGATACAATCCTGTATTTTGTCCCTTCCCCTTTGTGTGTTGGAAAATTCTACATTTGTTCAAAAAGTTATTGACATCCATCCTCATCCCTAGCCAATAATATAAACTATTCAATTGCGCAAATGTTTTGTCATGGCCGAAATGTCCAGCCAATCCTCCACTATGCTTTTCTTTCAGAAGATTCTCTATCATAGAACTCTTCGGGATACACAACTGATTTCCTTTGAATAATAATCCATCTTGGATCAAATATTCAACCCATTAGCTTCTATCTCTCAGAACACAATTCTCACATGCTTCATAAGCGTCCTTGAAATTTGAATCATCTGTGTACATATCCTTAAGGCTATCAAAACCTAAGGTCTTCACACGAAACTCCTGCAGAATCAAACATTTTCTACTCAATGCATCAACAACCTTATTAGCATTTCCAGAAACGTGCTTTATAACATTAGTAAAGTTCTTCATAAATTCAACCCATTTTTCATTCTTTTGGTTTAGTTTCTCCTGTCTAGTTACGAATTGTAAAGCATGGTTGTCGCTGTACAAAATGACCACTTTCGGAACCAAGTAATGCCTCCATTCCTTCAGCGTCTGTATGATTGCATAAAAATCTTTATCATACATGGATTAATTCCTCTTTTCATAATTCAGCTTCTCACTGATCTAGGTGGATATCGGTGGCCACCCACCTTTTCCGACTGGCTCAAAACAGTTTTCTGGCAATTTTAGCAATTTACTATTTTTAGCAGTTTTTAACTTCCGGGGCCATTTTGAGGGCCTAAATGAAGGTTTTTCGATATAGAGGTTCTAAATGATATACAAAGGCATTATTTAGCCCCCAAAATGAATCTCCTCGACGATACCTTTACAACGAGCTATCATACACCTAAAACGGAGATCATATGCAAAAGTTATGACCCCGAGAAGTTGATGTACTAACTTACCCAAACGCGGCCCACATGACTTTTGGTGCTTCAACTCCTAGGGTTAGGTTTTTGGATGTCTAGGGTTTTTGGCATTCCTTCTTATTGTAAAATTCCTTCAAAGCCTCATTGTAATCATCTTCTTATGAATGCGAGTAGCCGTCACATCTCCTCTCAGAGATAAGCTGCCACCATTCTAGCGAGTCTTTCACTTTGTATTTTTATAGTCTCTGTACATTTATTTCATTAATAGAAATCATGTATTATTGTATATTTGTGTTTATGGTTGCATCTATGATACATTTCTATTATATTATTGAATATCTGTGATATTTCTGTGCATTTCTTTTTTATATCTCCGCTCTCATTTCGTGTCGAAAATAATCTGGATTAGTGGTTTCAGAGTAGGATGCTCTTGATCATTTTTTCAATGAATGTCCCTGATGAGGTCCAAGTATAGAAATTTGGGTCTCAATATTGTCTCTCTTGAAGACAATCGCTCTCACACACCCAAGAAACCCTCAATGGCGGAAGAAAAGAAAAACGATGGAGCAGATGATCCTATCAATTTGTTGCTTGAGCAAGCTCTCACGCGATAGAGGGACAAAGTGATGGAGAATTTTGCCCACATCCTTCAATGCCTGTCGATAATAGTAGGCACATCTTCATCAAGCGGCCACTTTGGAGGCACCTCGCCTTTCAAGGTACAATTTAATTTTGATATTCCTGTATTTGAAGGACATATAGATGCAAAAGCCCTAGAAAAATGGTTAACTCTGCTAGAAGGTTATTTCTTTGTTCACAATTTTTCCAACAAAGAAAAGATCACCTTCGCACTCCTTAAAGCTCTCCCTCATGTCAAACATTGGTGGGAAACTTACTGGGAGAAAATTTCCATAGAGGAGTCTGGAATATATGGGGTCAATCCCACTTGGGATTTTTTTGTGGATGAGGTAAAGGAATAGTATTACCTTGTTGGCAACTATGAGGACCAGTACATGAGATGGACCACACTGCGGAAAGAGAGGGGCCAAGAAGTTCCAGAGNCTTTGTTCACAATTTTTCCAACAAAGAAAAGATCACCTTCGCACTCCTTAAAGCTCTCCCTCATGTCAAACATTGGTGGGAAACTTACTGGGAGAAAAGTTCCATAGAGGAGTCTGGAATATATGGGGTCAATCCCACTTGGGATTTTTTTGTGGATGAGGTAAAGGAATAGTATTACCTTGTTGGCAACTATGAGGACCAGTACATGAGATGGACCACACTGCGGAAAGAGAGGGGCCAAGAAGTTCCAGAGTTCACCAATACCTTCCATACCTTGCGCACCAATCTAGGTATCAAAGACTCCGAGCGACATTTGGTTTTGAAATACCGTGGGGCTCTACACAAATACATCCAGACTGAAATGGATTTTCTGGACATCTCATCACTCGGTGTTGCTTATCGATATGATGTTAAAATCGAGCAGAAATTTAAGCACCAGAACAAACAGGAATTCAGGTCTGTAAATCCGCAACAACTGAAGTATGACAAAGACGGCCCTAACAAACAGTCTCCTGAAAACCAGTCCAAGACACAGGAAAAGAAGGGTCATGGGAAGATAAAGAAGGACACCGAAAAATGGTGTGAGTTCCACAAAATCCCCTGGCACAACACCGATGAATGTCGCTCAAACAGTCATTGGTGGCCAAGATCAAATACAAAGAGCCGAACCCTGATTCAGAATCCGATTCTGAAAATACTGGTAAAGGAAAAATCATTGATGCAGACCCCACTGCTATTGTCACAACCGCAACAATTCAACCAGAAGAACCAACAGATCCTGAAGAGGGGGAGTGACTTTTTCATTCACAGATGTGGGTGAAGGGGACCCCGCTGCATTTTATTGTTGATAGCGGAAGCCAAAAGAACCTCATCTCAACAGAGGTCATAAAACAATTGGGATTGTTGACAACACCACACCCACAACCATACACCATCGGGTGGCTTCACCAAGGATGAGATCTTTGTGTCAGCCAGCAATGTCGATTGTCATACGGAATCCATCCCTTCAAGGATGAGGTATTATGTGATGTTGCCCTACTAGATGTCTTTTATGTTCTCTTGGGCCAACCATATATGTGGAAGCGCCATGCTATTTATGAGTCTCGACCCCGCAGTGTCATTGTTTCTCTGGGTGGTCATCTCTACAGAATACCAGAGGTAGTTCCGACTACTGTTCCATCTAAAAAGTGTCGCAAGGTAGTATCTCATACTACAAAATTTAGCTTCTTCACAATTTGTTCAAAAGGGGAACAAAAGGATACTGCAACCACTACAACCTTGGCCCGAGCACCTTCTATCCAACAGAAGCAGGTCAACAAGATGGCATCAAAACACAAAGATTCATTCTACACACAGTCATCTCAGGTAGCCTGACTGGTTGAATAGAGTCAACCCCTCCAGCAACAAGTTCATGACAAACTTCCACAAAATGAGCAGTGTGACGTCTCCAGCACGACAAGCAACTCACGAAGATGTTGATTCAGCAAATGCTTTTCCCTCTCCCCTGGGCACTCAATGCAATGGAGACCATTGCTTCCTAAGGAGGGAGGATTAATCCAGGTGAATATCGGTGGCCACCCACCTTTTTCAACTGGCTCAAAACAATTTTCTGGCAATTTTGGCAATTTACTATTTTTTGCAGTTTTTAACTTCCGGGGCCATTTTGAGGGCCTAAATGAAGGTTTTTCGAGATCAAGGTTCTCAATGATATCCAAAGGCATGATTGATCCCCCAAAATGAATCTCCTCAATGATACATTTCCAACGAGCTATCATACACCTAAAATGGAGATCGTATGCAAAAGTTGGAGAGCCTCATTGTAATCATCTTCTTATGAATGCGAATAGCCATCACATCTCTTCTTAAAGATAAGTTGCCACCATTCTAGCGAGTCTTTCACTCTGTATTTTTACAGTCTCTATAAATTTCTTTCATTAATAGAAATCATGTATTACTGTATATCTATGTTTATGGTTGCATCTCTGATACATTTCTATTATATTATTGAATATATGCGATATTTTTGTGCATTTCTTTGTTATATCTCCACTCTCATTTCATGCCGAAAATAATCCGGATCACTCACTGAAGTATGAAACTGGTCTATTGTCTTGACTTAAGACTGCTCCAATCTCAGATCCACTTGTGTCACATCTCACTTGAAATGTCTTACTAAAATATGGCAGAACCAGAACTAGCTGTCCAATTATCTTCTCCTTTAACAACTTGAAACTTTTCTCTGCTTCCTCTGTCCAATGAAAATATTTATGTCTTTTCTTAATTGTGTCCATCATTGGCGCACTAATCCCACTAAAATTCATGATGAACTTCCTATAAAAATTGACTAATTCATGGAAGCTTCTAACTTCAAAGATATTCCTTGGTGACGACCATTCTTTGATTTCTTTTACCTTCTCAGGATCCATCTTCAACTCATTTGAAGAGATCACAAAACCTAAATAAATGAGCTCTTTCTTCATGAAAGAGGACTTCTTCAGATTTATCAGCAACTTCTCTTGCTGCAACCCCCTCATCACTAGATTTAGGTGTCTCAAATGTTCTTCCTCAGTCTTACTGAAGATCAGTATATCATCCAGATACACAATTACAAACTTTCCAATGAAATATTTCAAGACTTCGTTCATCAATCTCATGAAAGTACTTGGCGCATTCGTCAAACCAAATGGCATGACAAGCCATTCATATATCCCTTCATTAATCTTGAATGATGTATTCCATTCATCACCTTCCCTCATTCTAATCTGATGATATCCGCTTTTCAAATCAATTTTTGAAAAAAACTTTGCTCCACTCAACCATTTCATCAAGTCATCCATCCTCGGTAAAGGAAATCTATACCTAATGGTGATTTAGTTTATACCCCTCGAATCTGTACACATTCTCCATCAACCATCCTTCTTTGGAATTAACATTGTTGGCACAATGCATGGACTCAAGATTTCTCTAATCAACTCTTTGTCCATCAAATCCTGGACTTGCTTTGTAACCTCTTCATTCTCCTGTGGTGTCAATCTATACACTGCCTTTTTTGGTAAACTAGCTCCTGGTATAAGGTCAATATGATGGATTATACTTTTGATGGGCGGAAATGAACAAGGTAAATCATCCACCACTATATCAATGAAATTCTCAAGCATTTCCTGAATCTCCTCTGGTAGATCATCCATCGAAGTACTGGTCATAATGACTCTAGGTTTTCTCACCACAACAAACTGCATTTCTTTGTCTTTCTTGACTTCATCTAGAAGTTCCTTCCCACTCATGAGAAGTATAGTATTTCTTGTTTCTTCTTTCACCTTCTTTTCTTCAATTGGCAACAACATATGCGTCCTACCATTTTTTTCCAAAGTGTATGTGTTCCTTCTTCCGTCATGAACAACATTTTTTTCATATTGCCACGATCTCCCCAAAAAAATATGACAAAAATCCATGGGAATAACATCACATAAAATCTCATCTCTATATCCCCCTATCTTAAATTCAACTAAACATTGTTTAGTGACTGCTACCTTATGTCCTTTTTGCAACCACGAAACCTTGTATGGGATCGTATGTGCAACTATTTCCAATTCCATCTTTTCCACCATTTCTGTGGATACTATATTATCTATACTTCCACTGTCCACTATCAACTTCCATACCCTATCATTGGTCTTGTAGGCAGTTATGAACAAACTTTTCCTTTGGACTGGATTCTCTATCTCTTTATCTGGCTTCAAGAGAATTTTCCGCATCATTAAGGATATTCCACCTTCTGCATCTTCTGCCTCAACATTTTGCCTTTGCACTTCTGAAATGTGAGCTTCTCCTCCTCCATCTCTTTTTCTATCAAGACATTCAAAATACTTGTGTCCTATCTTTCCACAGACAAAACACTTTATTTCACCACCTCTGCCTCTTCCTCTTCCTCTTGCTCAAGGAAAAATTTTCCCATCGCTATAATGTCATCCTTGTGAGATTCCTCCCCTTTCTGGGTGGTTATGAGGTTTATTTTCTTCATCCTTGGGCTTATGTACTCTGTCCTGGGTAATTTATTTTCCTCTGCTCTAACTTCTACCTCTGCCCCTTTGACCTTTCTTTTGGTCCAATTTTACTTCTACCTTTGAAGCAATTTGATAAGCATCTTCCACATTTCTGATTGTCACCATGGTCATCTCATCTTGAATTTCATATCTCAATCCATTCATGTATCTGGCGACTTTTTCATCATCACTCTCATGACGACTTGCTCTAATGTTGAGTCTGTAAAACTCCTCAGCGTATTCCTTCACTGTCATCCCCTTCTGTCTCAAATTCTGCTTTCTTCGAAATAGATTAATCTGGTAATATCTCAGTATAAACTTGGCTTTCATCTTTGTGACCATCCTATCCCAGCTTTTGATTCATTGTTTGCCTTTGCGGCGCCTGTCAGCCTACAATTCATCCCACCATTGTGTTGCATGCCCTTTCAGTCTAGTGACAACATGTTTTACTTTCTTATCTTCTTTGATATCCTCATAGTCGAATTATTTATCCAAAGCTCTAAACCAATCTAGCAGCTCCTCAACATCTAATTTTCCTTCATACATAGGAATGTCCATTTTTTCTCTGGCCCCTATTCTTGTAATAGCTTTGAATAGATGTTCCTCTGCAACATCTTTGGCTACAACTTCTTCTTCGACTCCAGCCTCATTTTCTCTTTCGGATTCACTGATATCTCTAGTATCAACTATTTGTCTCTGTGTTGTCTCCATAGCATCCAATCGAGAACGAATTTCTCTCATTTCCCTTTCCACGGCTAGATTGGGCATGGGTCTCTCATGACGTCTTCTTGGCGACATTGTTTAAATCCGTTCCACGCAGAATTTAAATCACAACTTGCCTTTTGTCTTCTCTTGCTTACAGAAAACAATGATTATAATCTCTGATACCACCTGACGCAACACCCCTACCTCAATAGGTTCTATGTGACCTCCCGGTATTTGCATCTACCATTCAATAGATCCAAACAATATTCATCACAACACCATGAAATTGAGTCAAAGCATTCTTATATTAACTCAAGGGCTTCTGTACATGGGTTCTATAGCATCAGCTATATTCTTATACAAATTCTGCAGTCTCTATTCTTCTCTGTTGTCCTATTCTCTTGCTCTATCGCTCTATTCTTACTATTGAGAATAATGATACAATACAATACATACGAGGGAGCTTTCTAGAGTTTTACCTCCTACAGCTCTAGCTATCTAAATGAGTTAAAGCCTACATCTACTTTACATTTATTACATTAATTTCCTCCAACAAACAGATGATAGAAATGCTCAAGATCTGTGTTACAATCTCCAAACCATAAAAGCAAAAATATATTTTCCAGATATTACATTAATGCTTCATCCTTCCAAATTCAAAACATCCTCGAAATGCGCATTGGTGCATATGCAGTTGTCCTTCCACTTTTGCGCTTTCGTACAATGCTCTTGCATCAGCCTATCCTGTGCATTGCATTGATTACTGATATTTCAGACTCTGGCATAGTATAGGGAGAGATTTTCACAGTTGGTACAACTTGAGGAAGATTGATTGGTCGCTGGGCTCCATCAACAAATTCAGAAGGAAAGAGAAAATGCATGGCATGATAGACATATTAAACAGAAAAAAATTTCAAGTGGGGGACATAGTATTACTATACGAAAGTAAGTTCATGCAACATTTAGGAAATTTTCAAATGCACTGGTTAGGAACATATGTGATGGAGGCAAGTGTTGTGCAGTTGGAAACTCTGAATGTAGAAGTCTTGAGAGGAACGGTGAATGGAAGTCTACTGAAACTTTATAGGGATAAATGACCTACCGTGCACTAATCTGACCTACGCGAGAACCTTTGTATTTTAGTAGTCTATTATAGTAGGAAAAAGAAAAAGAAAAATAAGAAAAAATAGAAAAAGGAAAAAGAATAAAAAAGTGGAAAAAAAGAATGGAAAAACCGGAAAAAAGTGAAGTAAGGGCACAAAAAAAGTGAGTGTTGGGCAAATAAAAGAAACAACATAGTGATAGAATAAATTTGCGGAATGTGCAGAACATGACCACCATTAAAAGGCAAGAAATGATGGTTAAAGAGAGTTAATGAAAATTCATAAAGTCGATGCGTAGCAATAAATGGAAAAATCCGTTAGGAATTGTGACAAAGTGGCAGTACGAGGCATAAATCCAATGGAAGATATGGCAATAAATAAATATTAATTCAAGCATTCATCACACCACTGATAGATAAGACAATTAATTTAGGCGCGAAGGGACATGGACAACTGGCGAAGGGGCACAAAAGCCACCAAGGGTTGACAAGCATTGTTTATTGTCACTTAGAGTTGCATGTGAGTAACATAGAGTTGAGCACTATATTACAGAGATGAGAAAAAACCTAGAGCCAAAGAATTTGTCATTGGTAACCATTTTACAGAGATGGAACCACCAAAAGAAACAATGCTCATACCAAATAAATCATGAACAAGAGTGTGAACATTAGAACCAGAGGTTGAGGAGACCCTGGGAGCATCGTTGTCGGAGCCGAGGTTTTCCCAAGACTATATTCCACCAAGGAAGGATGATACCCCACTAGTGACATTACAGAAGACTCCCTACTACAAATTGGTGACACTCGACATTCCATATGGGGTCATCATAGATGAAGATATACTAGGGAGAGTGCCCAAGCTCAAATATGTGGACCATGATTTTATAGACAAGACGGAGTTCCCATAACTTACATCGCACAATTACTTGGAACTGAGGATATATCCAACAATGACCCAGAGCATACATGTGCCAAAGGTATGGGCCAGAGGATTGGAGCGAGTAGGATTACTAAACCTGTTCGACATCCCACATTTCGACAAGAGAAACATGGAGAATGCATGTGTTAAGTTTCTCTTAACCTGTGTTCATGGAGGTTATTTGTGGCTAGATATGCCAATATCTATAGATACAAACCTGATTACAAGGATCATAGGCTTACCATTGATCTCCAAGGTTAAAATCACTAAATTTCAGCGAGGTGAGCTTCTCCTGGTCAGCATGAACTGCACACACCCCTTTTGGGAGTTACACAGTGACTACAACATAGTCGAAGTCTCTGGGTATAGAGTCTCGATTCATTGGTCCACTTAGTGGTGGGATATATTTAGGCAAGATGCTTGGGATCATCTTCACAGTGGCGAAGTCGTTTCCGAGCTTATATCGTCTTTCCGAAGGTGGTCGGGATGGTCCTGCTCGAGCAGTGGAGGGGGAAGCTGGCAGTGCACCCGAGGATGATGCCTGTACACCTATAGACATTCTGAGTTCTGACATGACTCTCTCAAACATTAAATCAATTAGAACTTCTTCAACAATTTTCTCAGCAGCGCTGAGCTCGTTCAACATACAAATTTGGGTCAGTTGGCTCGAGTGTAAAAGGAATTTAGAGATGGTAGTGAATAGTAAGGCAATGATCTCAGGGTTCGCGCTTAGATTTTCAGTTAGAAAAAAGTATTATTGGTGCGTGGCACGACAGGTTAAGTAGGCAATATCAACAACAGTCTACTTGCAATGGACATGGGGCCTTCATTAACTTTGTTCTATCCGTTCTGGTACTATCCAATGGTCTAGTGGTAACCCATAACTGTTTTTCGATCCATTTGGAGCGGCGGTCGAATGGGTATATAGGCTCCAATAGCTATATTGCTTCGTCATGGCGAAGTACTCTATGTCGTTGTTCTAATATCTTGGTGAAGCTCCAATTCTACAATTCTTCTTGCTGCGAAGTGTCCTCTAGAACCTCTTGTAACCTTATAGTATTAGCCCTTTTCTTTCTTAACTTCCTAGCCTTCTTCCCAGTGAGTTTTGTCTCAATAATGCTTTTACCATTCTGATGTTTATCTTATGTGGTCTTAGTTACTTCGCGCTGTGGAAAATATTTCTTACCATTCCTTGATAATACCTCTTATGTATCAAAAGTAGGTAACTCGATCTTCTGCGGATCCTCAAGTGTTCTCTTAGCTTCGACATCGGAGGTACTAATATTAAATATCTATGATCTAATCTTATGTTCTTCAATCAAGTGTGTGATCCTTCTAGTCATAAAGTCTTTTAACTCTTGCTTCTTCTGTTCCAAAACTTTCTCTTCTTCTCTTCATCTGGCATGTTCTCTATCAATCCAGGGTTTTCCTATGAGCATGGAAACTAGGGCATTGTCTTCAACAAATTTAATGATCTCAAAGTCTTCCTCTGTCGAAGTTCCATTGACAGTCATAGGTATCTGGGCGAGCCTTCCACATAGGTTTACTAGCTTTCCTCTGAAGAAACTTGTTCCTCCTAGGGAAGGGATCATGGCAGGCTTTCCTATAGCTTCCCAAGTTCTTTCTGGCATAATGTTCACTTGTGCTTCTTCATCAAGAGTACAATCAATGTCAAAGTCCCCTATTCTTGCTTCGACTTTATCTTTTTCTTTGAAGATCTCTGATAACCTAACATGTCGGTGATCATTCAAGGTATCTCTCATCTGTAGCAATATCTTTTCTGATTCCTTCTGGGTTTCTGCTATAATATTGGTCTCTTGATCTCCCTCAGGGTTTTCTTGTTCCATATTCATCTTCTCAAGCGTAGCAATCATTCTAGGGAAATTCAATACTTCATGGTCCATAGCCTTACAACAGAGGCAACTAGGTCTTCTCCCAGGGCATTCTTTATAAAGATGTCTCAGTCGTCTGCAACTATAACAGAAGCTTAATCCTCTCGTCTGTTTAGATGTTCCCCAACTCCTTTTGTAATGCACACCAAGATCATGGTGGCTAGCCTGCAAAAAAAAATTCATAGGATCCTGCATCCACTTGTTAGTCCAGACATTCTTTCGATGCATAGGTATAACATATCTATCACTATACTTATTAGATCTATTCATATCAAACTTTCTTTCATCTATTAATGCCCTAGTTTTAAAGCTAGGATAGAATATATCAAACATACCTAGATCCATGCTTTAGAAACAAAAAAATTCACTTATCTTACTTCTGCAAAGCACAAATCTTCCAGATCTAAAACTTTTAACTATTCTTACCTTTATCAAGGCATAGAGCTTACATATATTACCTTTTTCTTCATATATCTAACTTCTTTTCTTCAGATATGACCTCTCTTTCTTCATATCTAACCTCTTTTCTTGGCACAAAGCTTCACAGGTCAAACAAAACACTGCGCACTAGGGAAATAGATCTACGCACGGAGCTTGTTTCACACAAATCTTCTTCTTCTTCAGTTCCCAGTAATCACAGTTCCAGGTCTCGGCAAAAGAACCATTTGTTGGCACAGGGGAAAACCCAGGGTTCAATGCTCAAGAGTGCACCAACAAAGCCCTAACTACCAACCCTTTCGGCAACACTTGTGAAGCAGATGAAGTCTCACCCGAGGTAGAGACAGGGGTGGTTGCAAGACTCAGGTGTCTGCAACCTTAGCTAGGACACATATCTGTGATTACCTTTCTTACAGCACACTTAGCATCAGTTATTCCTTAACATACATTCATTAATATACTTCACAGAAGTCACAGATAATCACAGTGAATACTTATACTAAGAATAATCCAGTACTTATTCACATCAATATAGGTTAGATTCAACATATCAAGCACTAAGCATCTCATATATCATATCTAATGTTCATTCATTCATCAACAACATAGAGCATGACTAGATCTACTTAACCACATCAATCACTTAGCCAAGAAAGAGATACATACATAAGAGCGAAGCACAAAACACTATACACACAGTTATCGTGGTTCACTCCCACCCTGGGGCTATGCCCACAAATTCTTCTTTATATTATCTTGGTCAAGGAGTTACAACACAGATCTTTAACGACCCTTACTTTGCACAGAACAAAAGATCTGCGTAGCTCCCTAGATCCTTCTTCCTTTCTCTTAAGCATCAAACTATAACAACCTGCACTTAGCTCTCTGGTCTCATGCACATAGCACTCTAAGATACATTCGATCACACAGATCCAATTACTAGCACTATGATTTCATTCATACATCACACAGATGTACTACATTATTATCTCCCTTTATCTTACTATCTATATTGCCTATTTATAGATTACAAAATGGGCCTAAACATGGGTAAACCCATGGGTCGACATCCCTTTCCCGTTACATCAACCCAAAACCCTAAAATGGACCCCAAAATAGGTCTTGCTTCCTTATTTTCTACTTCACATTGCGCTCCTTCCTTGGCAAGCTGTCGCAGTCCCAAAAGTGGTCAAGTATGACCAAGTACTCTTCAAAACTTGGTCAAGGGCCAACACAGGGACATGATCCAAACTCGATGTTTGCAGACAAGAAAACTGACAAGACTCTGTTAGAGGAAATGAGGGAAAATTTTCACACAGTTCAAGGTGTGTGCAGGTTGGATGTGTCGAGCATATGTGACCCAACAATAAGTCTTGAAACATAGGCATTGACATGAAAGTTACTGAGGAAATGAAGAAAATACCAAGCACCAGTGGGAGTGATAGTTGCAGCGGAGAAGTGTGTCAAAGGGGTCTCAATGAGTTTGGCACCTTTATTATTGAACCAATTCCTCATCGACTGTGCAAGAGAACGGGATAGAGGCATGTAATTCAATTATCCATGGCTGCTAATTATGATTACATTCACAACATGGGAAGAGCAGGAGGATGCATAGTTTTTGGGTCTACGAGGTAAGCCATGCTTGGAAGCTAAGTATCAAAACTTAGAGTACACGCCTAACAAAAGAACACAAATTGAAACTAACATGGATTTCTTTCTGTATGGAGAAAGGATTCATAATTGCATCAAGAATACACCACACATTTGACCACAATTGGTAGAGGCGTACACCCTAATTGTGCGGTTTAGAGAACACCGACACCATATCTATATACAAGAAAATAAGGAACCGAGAGAGGAATGGGTCCAGATGAAATACAAGATCACAAAAGAAGATATCCACCTTATCATGCAGGATGGGTATCCATAGTGGAAGGTTCTTGTGAATGAAACAGAGATGGGGCACCCTGACAACGACGTAGAAGAATAGGGTAATGGACAAGGCAATGAAAATGGTAGAGACACGTAAGACAGATGAAAATAGTCAGAGAGAAGTGAAAAGACAAGGGTAAGGGGCCAACAACAACTGCATGCAAGAATATGAAAGCCCACGAAGTACCGACTGCCTATATGTTAAACGATGATGACAACGATAGAATCAACTACCAAGTGAGGGATGTCACAGATGAAAAAGGTGAGCAAGCATCACAAAAACAAGAAGAACTACTCCAACAAGTGCAAGAATAGTTGACGACCTTGCAACAACGGTTGGAGATAACAAGGATAGCACCAGAGCCCAGATCTGATGAAGGAACATAAACAAGTCCCACTGGGGAAGCATGGGCTACTACTTCTTACTTTTTAAATATGGAAACATGGAACATAGTGTTGAAGATATCACCTAATGTGATTGAGTTTCCAATGCCCGATATGAAGGAGTAGGTACAACGACTAAGTCACCTGGACTTAGTCATTTCATAGATGCCCACAACAATACTACAAGTCTTGCACACCAATATTGCATAGGAAATACGGTTCTGCGTAGAGTCAACATCAAGAGAGTTGGCGAAGGTAGCGGCAGAGAAGGCAGAGCTTCAACAAGATTATAAAATTTCTTTACAAGAGAAGAGCATGACTGAGGAAAATATCGAGAGAATTTTGAAGGAGAAGGATGAGGTTGAGCAACAGGTAGAGCGAATACAACATGCCATCTAGAAACTCTATAATGATATTCCATAAATGACGATGGTGGTAGAAGCCACCCTTGAAGAACAAGTCTCAAAAATCATGGAAGTCATTAAATGCTTCTGCACTAGGATAGAAGACTTGGAATCACACGCCACACCAGGGACACCACTGGAGGAAAATACACAAAGAGAAAGAACTTCTATGACTGCAGTAGCAAGTATTAAGAGTCTGTAGGAGGAGTGTACAAAGCTATGTGAGGAAACTGTGCATATTTGGAAAAATATAATGGAGTATCTAGAGATGAAGGATGTCGAATCTAGATTAAGGGATGTGCATAAAAAGTCACAAAAGGATTTGGAGAACATAAGTACACTGCCACCAGCTGAGCACATGAAGGACATCCTGGAAATTAGGAAGTCATACACTGAAATAGAATAGACAAGGGAATAACATAAGGTTCTCGAACAATGATTAGTATTGTTGCAAGACAAAGTACTAAGGGTAATAGCAGAATTGGAAGCTGTGCAAAGCATAGTAAAGAAAGAATCACAAGACAACGAGGAGAAACTCATGACCCTAACTACATAGGTCGTAGAGGATATTTTGGAACAAGAAGTAGAAGTTAAGAAAGAGGTCATGACAAAAAATGGAGCCCTCAAAAAGGTCATGGAATCATGGAGGGGTGCGATGCAATAGGTCTAAGTGACTTGGGATGAGCCACAAGTGAGTGTTGGGGGCTTGTTGGATAGGCAGTTCGAATAACTAAGTTTTGAGAGCATAGGAAAAAGAAGGAACGACAACAGTTAGGCATGCAAAATCATATAGACACGCCAAAGCATGAAGAAAAATAGTCGAGAATGTAAAAGCAACATGCAAGCACATAAGCAGAAAAAAAAAATGCCTGAACAATGAGTCATACTAAATTTTCATAGGGTTTTGGGGATGAGCAAGTAGGGTTTTGAGCCCTAAATTATATGTATAAATATGTAATGGGTCAGACAAAATAGGTTGTTGAAGTTGTGTTGAAAGTTGAGCTAATGATAGGGTGAGGTTGAGAGAATAGATTAAGAGTGAGAGAAAGTCTATGTTTGAAAGTTAAGAAGGTTTTGCAGAGAGAGGTGTGTACTGAAGAGCTACTAGGAAGGATGGGGAAGGATAATATGATATATCTATTGTAGCGTAGTGTGAAAGTCAGAGATGAATTGAATGAATAATAATAAAGAAGCCAATTGTTGTGGATGTTATTGATTAAGGTTGATTGTCATTGCTGTCAACCCTTGAAGAAAGTCTGGTAGCGAATTTCGGTAGCACAAAGGTTTGGGTAATGGAACCAAGGTTGTTTCATGTATAATGGTATGAGTTTTAATATATTTGAAGGTAATACTATTCTATATGGATAGTACATGTCATGTCATTTCAGGTGATATGTGGAACGTCACATAAATCCTCACGGTTTGAGAGTTATGGCCTTACGAAGTTGGAGGACCCTCATATGTTGACTTGAAGCCCAAAAAGGTCAAAGAAGTCAAAGAGCTTGCAAAGAAGAAATTATTATTTAAATGATAAATTAAAGTGACAAAGTCAAGAAGGATTATTTAACTAATAAAGTTAAGTGACAAAATCAAAGAAGATTATTTAAATGATAAAGTGAGGTGACAAATTCAAGGAGGAATATTTAAATGATAAAGTAATGGAGAAATTTCTAATTATGGAAAGTGGTTAACCCTAAAAATGAGGAAAATAGGTTAAGTTACCTATAAATGGGTTAAGTGACCTAGAAATGGGTTAAGTGACCTAGACGATGGAGAGTATAAATAAGAGGCAAGACTCTCTCATTTTACATCACACTTGAGCATATTGAATATCTATAGGTGACTAAGGTAACCAAAGGATATCTAAGATGAATTTCATAGGGAATGTGAAGAAAAGAAGGCCGAAATTCAAGGGAGGATAAATTCTTGTGATGATGCTTTTTAAGGTATGTTATTTACAGGTCATCTCACCATTTTCACAATAAGTTATTTTCTAGAATGATTTAGACCGTAAAACTGATATTCCATTGAGGAAACATATCCAAGTATCTGTGGTAAAACATTCAACTTGTGGGTCATTGTAGTTTTGGAGTTACACTCCATGGAAACTAGGGTTTGTGGCTAGTCTTGAAACTAGTCTAAAACAACTGTTTCGAGTAAATACATCATAGATTCTTCATAACAGATCCAAATTTGGTAAGAAAAAATGTATTGTTTATATTACCATCTGTGGTATGTTGTGTAACATTTTCAGTTCGATTCAACCAATATTCCTTGCGGGGAACACTCTACAAGGTCGCTTTCTAGAATAAGCCATAATTCAGCAAGGTATGCCATTTTTTATATAACTCCTTTTCTGAGAGGTTTCAAGTAGTGAAACCTAGAGGAATTGCATCAAAACACACTGAACAACATTATGTATCAGTTTCATATATTTATTCATTATAGGTACATAGTTATGATTATTTCAAGTTAGGGTTGTTGAATAATCCAAAACTAGTCATGTGAGACTAAAGAAAAATTTGATGAAAATGCTAGTCTCTTTTTGTTAAAGTTAAGGAAGGTTTGTAGGTATGTGATCATATACACCAAGTCTATTACAGAGTTACAAATCATATTTGGATGATGAAATTGATGAGGGATTTTGGTTAAAGTACATGTTGGGTACATGGTTGAGACAAGTAGTTGATGAGTTGGCACATACATGAGGTGTATACTTGATGACGTTGGTACATATTGATGAGTCATAGTTGATGAGTAGTTGACACATGATTGGTACATACTTGGTACATGGCTGGATGCACTTGTTTATGGTACAAGTTTATTATACATTGTTTGGTACATGTCGGTGCATGGTTGATGCACTTGTTTATGGTACAGGTTGATTACAGGTTGAGGTAGAGGTTGATGAATGCATGGTTCAGGTTTATTGGTACAGGTTTACAACAGTATATCTCACAGTGATAGTGTGACAGTGTTTCCATCATTCTACTTTTACTTCAGGGCGGTTGGATGGGGCAAGGACAAGTGGTTGTAGCCACCTTATGATTGTATCCGAAGAACATAGGCAGTTGTAGACTCCTTCTGGTTGTAGCTAGAGAATAGGGGAGTTGGAGATTTCATCAGGTTGTAGCCTGAGAAACAAGGGGGTTGGAGCCTCCTTCCAGTTGCAGCTGGAAAACAAAGGAATTTGGTGCTTCCAATGAATGCAATTCTTTAAGACATATAAGAAAAAACATTCTATGCTTTTATCCCGCTTTGGGTTTCCACGTAAAACAAGGGTGTACTGTGTATGTGTATGATTTTTCTTTTTTTCATTGCTTATTTAATCTGCAGTTATTGGATGATAATGATACATTGATATAACACTTGGATTATATGGTTAAAAGGATTAAATTTCTCTATTATTGATTCACCCCCCCTCTCAGTAATCCAACAATTGGTATCAAAGCGGGTTCCTTCAAAAATCAGTTTAACCACTAAAAGGTAGATCATGGAGAGAAAAAACTTGTATAAAAATGAAATACCACAGTTCAATGGACAGAAGTATGCATTTTGGAGCATACAGATGAAAACATATATACAGGCATAGGGATTTGAAATTTGAGAATCAATTGTAGATGGATACACAACACCAGCAGTTCCGCCAACAAATGACAAAGCAGTGAAACTCAGTCAGAATAATTCCAAAGACAAAAATGCACTTCTGAATGGTCTTAGTGAAATGGTATTCACCAAAGTTTCACATTGTAAATCCGCTAAAGAGATTTGGGACAAATGTCAAAATATTTATGAAGAAGATTCAAAAGTCAAAGAAACAAAGCTTCAAACTTACAGAGGTCAGATCAAACAACTTAAGATGAAGGAAGATGAGAATATTTCATCTTACTTTTCACGAGTTGATGAAATAGTAAATGCAATCATAGGATTGGGAGAAGAAATCAAAGAATCTGTAATTGTTCAAAAAGTACTAAGATCTCTTCCTATGAGATTTGACCCTAAGATAGCAGCACTAGAAGAAAGATCAGATCTAAACTCAATAAGCATGGACGAATTACATGGAATCTTCATAGCATATGAAATGAGAACTAAATAGGAAAATCCAGATATAAAAGAAGTGGCCTTCAAAGCATCCAAAAGTAAAAGAAAAAGGGAAGGAAAAAAGAAGAACATAGAAACAACAATGACATCTCGGAAGATGATGAAGAAGTGGCCAACTTTGTCAAAATATTGAACAAGGGAACCAATGGTAGGTATAGAGGTAAGATTCCTTTAATTTGTTTTAATTGTGATGGTATTGGTCATTTTGCTAACAAATTTCCTTATAAGAAAAAGCGAAATGATGAAGGTTACTCAAAAGGCAAACAAACATATAAAGGCAAAAGAACCACAAAGAAAGTTTTCAAGAAAAGCTTAGGCACCAAAGAAGACATCTCATCATCAAATGAAGATGAAGTCAGTGACAATGAAACAGAAAGAGTTCTATTCATGGTAGTATAAGACTCTGATAAAAAAGACTTCGAAGAAGAATATGAAGAATTCGAAGAAGAAATTGAAGAGGCAGAAGTTGACTACCAAGAGTAATTAATGTGTGTCATAGAAGTTATCAGAAGAGAAAAAAAGAAAAACAAGAAACTACAAGCAGAACTAGAAAAGAAAGAAGACACTCAAGAACTAGAACAAATGATCACAAATTTGAAGGTTCAAATAGAAGAAGATAAAAGAATTGAAGAAGCACTCAAAGAACAACTAGAAGAAAAAGACAATATCATTGGAAATTTGGAAGAAGATATTGTCACATTAAGAAAGGATCTTCAAAAAAAAAATATGCAGAACAACTCAAAAGTTTTGGATGACATTATTAGCAGTCAAAAATCTCATCATGACAAGTCTTGACTTGGATACCATCAGACAGAAAAAGGATCAAGCTCCAAAACAATAGATAAATAAACATATACAAAAATCTATGCAGAAACAATCAAGGGGGATAGGATGATCTACAAGGAAGATTACAGGGACACTCCTCCACCGAGAATATTCAGATTTCATAATCAACAACTAACATATAGGCCTTAGGAAGAAGAAGAAATTATAAGAGTACCTCCTTTAAGAAGATCTTCAACTCCCAGGTATCAAACTATATTTTTTGGTTTATGTTATGCATGTAATAATTTTGGACATAAAGTTGTGAATTGAATAGCTAACAACAGGAAAACAAACAACTTTGAAAATCATACACAAAGGGGTTATTTAACAAGGCCTAGTGAAACATAGAGAATAAGTTACAACATGTTTGAATCTTTGAGCACTGAAGTGGAATGTTAAAAATGTAACAATTTTGGACACATGGCCAAAGATTGCAGAATGGCAATCCCTCCTAGAGAACCGCAACATAATAACAACAGTCACAGACAGGAAGCTCAGAAAAGGACATGTATAAGAAATCAGGATCAGTCTAGAAATGAAGAATGCACACTCGCTCTGCAAGCTAAGAAGAAGAAACGTGGTTGGTATGTTGATAGTGGTTGTTCAAAACAAATGACAAGTGATAGAGAGACAAGTTTCTTACATTACGAAATGAAAGAGATGGATCAGTCTCCTTCGGTAATGATGATTCAGCTAAAATCATTGGAAAAGGCACAATCAAAATTGGAAACAAGAATACCAAGGAAGAAAATTCTCTACTAGTATAAGATATGAAACATGATCTTCTAAGTGTGAATAAAATGTGTGACCAAGGTCATAAAGTTACTTTCGATTCACAAAAGTGCGAGATAAGAAAAAAAGATTCATGAAAATTGATTGCTACAGTTGTGAGAACTTCAAGCAACATATATGTATTAAGTGAAATTGGAAATCAAAAGTGTTGTCTAGGAAAGGAAGATGAAAGTTAGCTATGGCACAGAAGAATGGGTCACATACATTTTGATAACCTTGTCAAAGTCAACAGAAGAGAAGCAGTCAGAGAAATGCTCTGGATCACAAAACTGTTGGAAATATGGCTACAGCAGAGATGACGCAGATGATCAAGGTTGTGGCTACAACAGAGATGACGCAGATGATCAAGGTTGTCATTGATGGAAATCGATTGTGTATGGTGAACACAGATGATGAATCTCAGATATTGAAGCGTAGATGCTGAAACAAAGATGTTGAATCTCAGATATTGAAGCGTAGATGCTGAAACACAAATGTTGAATCTCAGATGTTGAAACGTAGATGCTGAAACACAAATGTTGAATCTCAGATGTTGAAACGTAGATGCTGAAACACAAATGCTGAATCTCAGATGTTGAAACGTAGATGCTGAAACACAAATACTGAATCACAGAGGCTGAAACGTAGATGCTAAAACGAATGCTGGAACACGAATGCTGGAACACGACTGCTGGAACACGAATGCTGGAACACGGCTGCTGGAACTCGACTGCTGGAAAACGACTGCTGGAACACGACTGCTGAAACACGACTGCTGGAACACGAATGCTGGAACACGACTGCTGGAACACGACTGCTGGAACATGACTGCTGGAACACAGTGTTGTATGAGGTGGCATGTGTAGAGGAGGCAGAGTAAAGAGCCAGTTCAGAAAATCAGGGAGAACGCTGGCATGGGAAAAGCAGAAGAACGAATAAAAG